>JRUX01001322.1:0-24539 GCA_001407235.2 Kudoa iwatai
ATAAAATTTTTTACACTAAAAGTTAGCTTAACAAATAATTTTATTAAATTATGGACTGACAAAGTATAATTTAGGGATTTAAACGATAAAAATCATAATAAATAAAAAATACAATCAATCTAAAAGTGTATTATTTTAAATTTACTAAAATGATCACACAAATAAACTTTTTTAGACTTTTTTTCTATTTAATATCAAAAAATGCTAACTATTATATGCCAATTTATAATTCCATAGCACTTTTATCAGTTAATGGATTGTAAAAACTAACAGTGCTACTACTATAATTTAAAAAAAATCTTATCTTAAATTTACTAGTTTATTCTATTCTATATGACATCTTTGTATTTAAAGGATATGCGTCGAAATAAAATACTATCATAGTCATCTCATAGGTAAATGAAATATTAAATCTATTTACATGATTAATATTTTGTTATCTTTTTGAATACACATATTAATTTAGGCAACTATCAAATTTTTGAAGTCAAGTGATACGTATTGTATCTAAAAAACCTACATTTTATAAAATGATAATATAATTTATGGTAATAACTATAGTTTAAAATCAAATAGAACTGTATATTGTATTAAAATAGGTTATATATTGAAATTATATGAGTGGAATTGCTAAAAAATACAAAATATGTAAAATTAAAACCTTAGATAACTTTTTTAAATTAATTACTTGAGATTTAAATGAATTTAAACAACTTTTAGTGAATTAATGATAATATTTATGTAATTGAATCTGTAAAAAAAAAAAATTAAAATACTGAATATTTGGGTTATTTTTTGAAAAAGATCATTATATTAAATAATAAAAAATATTCTAATGAGAAATTGACCAAGAAATTTATTAGAAATTTAAAATTTATAGATTATTCTTATTCAATGTGTTATATATAAGTACTAAATTAAATGATATATAAAATTGGAGTTTAATAGTTTTTCTTATTTATTATAAATATATATCTATGTTATTATGAAGCATTAAATAGTTACAAAAAAAGTTTAGCACACTAATTACATAAAATTAGAATATTTTCATATAATAAGATTTGAAATTGTATAAAACAAATTTCTACTTTAAACTTTATCAAAAAGCTCAGTATACTATTATTTTTATTAAACTGTGCTTTTTAAATGTGTTTTATGTTTATTTTAAATAATGAAATAATAAAATGACACTAAAATTTGTATATTTTCTAAATAAATTGAATTAGCCCATTATAAAAAATTGTTAATTGTTATATTCCTTAAGGTAATAGCCAAAAATGTTGTCTTTTATAAGATTTAACCATTATATTTACAGCAAATATTTTTTCTAATAAAAATTGATTTTATAGCTTTAAAGTTTTCGTAAAAACTAATTTCTATTTTTAAAAATATTTTGTGTAATATTATATAAATCATTTTAAAGATATATCTGCACAATTAAATTATTTATCGTGTTTAATTTATTATATTTATGTGAAAAATTATTATTCTTTTATATATTATATTAAAATCTATAGCAGTAATGACTGTATTTATTACAATATTAGTTTAGTTAGTGTCAATTAAATTTAATTCAAAATAAATTCATTGAATTTTTTACTAAATTATTTTAAAAGTATACATTATTTTTAGTTTTAAAAACTTTTTTAATTTAAAAAACCTTTTCTAAATAATATTTAATGCATAAAATAGTAATATATATTATTGTTAGTATAAATAGTTATTATAATATCCTTTAATTGTTGTTATTTTTTTAAAAATTTAGGATCAATTTTAATTAATTAACCTAATATAAACAGTATAAGCTGTCAATTAATTTGTATTTTCTTAGTAGCAAGAACAACAAAACTTAAATTTACTTATAACAAATTAAAATTCAATATAAAAACATATTATTTTATGTATATTAAAATAAATCATTTCTTGATTAATTTTTGAAATATATAATATAAAATTCAGCAATACATTAAAAATAACAATATTTTATGATTACTGTATGAGTAAAATAATATTATTAAGCATATTTATGGTTTGATCAAAAATTTATTTATAAGTCTTTAAAAGAATTAAAATTAGCTTTATTTAAAATAAATATATTCTTTTTTAAAGTGGCGGATATTTTTTTAGCTCTTAAATTGATCATATTTTTAAATTTTAAACTACTATTATATAATTTTATGGTATAAAGAGTAATAATAATTATGGAATTGATGTATTAGGATAAGAATATTATCAAATTGTTATCATTATTTGTTACATAAGAAGAAAATCTTTTATATTATAGAATATAGAGTTAGGTCTGGTTTACCTTTACATTTGATGATTAAATGTAATGTATATCTTATCTTTATTTTACTAATAAAAATGCAATTTTTTTATTTATATATTTTCTATTATTTAAATAAATTAATAAAATTATATTGATCTTTTTTGCTATAATAATCAAGTAGAGACAAATATTTTATATGGTAAATATTTATTTATCATATAATTCATTTAAATGTATGTTTACTTTTAGTGCTATTTGTTTGAATAAATAAAACTTTTTTATTTATGTTATTTTGTAAGTATTATCTTTTATTGCTGTGTGAGAGGCTTTTACTGATTTCTATAACAAAGTTCATTACAAAAACACTATTAAATCGATTTATTATTATCTTGAACCATTTTGTACAAGTTGTCCGGAGAACTATAATATTGATGCTGAAAATTCAGTTGTATAATCCATGCTTCAATAAAAAAGTAATTTTCTTATTAAATTTATCTTCATTATGGCGATCTTATCATAATTTTTTTAAAGAAAAATTAATTCTTTGTTTTAAACCACGTTTTTGTTTGATATTTATTTATTTGTAAAAAAATTCAACGTTAGCCTTAAATTCATGAAAAATATTTTATTTTATTAATTTTTATAAACATATGGTAAGAATTTAGTTCTTAATTTATTATAATTTTGGTTTTTATCTATTAGATTTACTAAATGTACCACAGAATCTACAGTTAAAATACTTTTATGATATTTATATACCATTTTAGTATAGAATAATCAATAAATTGTTTAATATGATTTATTGGCATAAAAATAGTCTCAACTTTATATACATATATACTATAAAATCATTTTAGTATAAAAAAAATACCATGAAAATTTAAAATGTAAATGCTTATCATCATATATATTATTATTTTAAAAATATACATAACTTAGCTATGAGTTTAGCTATTTCAATAATGTTACCAATATTTTTAGCCATGTACATAAGTGTTTTATCTATTTTTTTGTAAATAATACCGAAATAAAAAAATGATATCATTATAATATTATAAAATACTCTTAGAATATAAAAATAATTTTTTGTAGGAAAACTTTCCAGTATATCTTTTATACTTAATTAGAATAAAAATTGATAAAAATGTAAATTATTAGATAGTTTATTAAAGTATACGTATTTTTTGTCTGTAATGTATCTTTACTATTTGATATTATTAATACATTACATAATCTAGAAAAATTAGCTCATCATATATAACTGAGAATTGATTAACTACCTTTATAGTTTCCTATATAGTTTAAACGAGAATAAAGGAAAATAGTAAAAAAGTATATTATTTGTAAAGAACTGAAAATAAATTAAGATATAAATGTTTGATATATATTTAATGAAACGATTTTAAAATTTTTCCAATTATTTCACATAAAACGATCCATATAATGATCAAGAAGCATATTATTGATATGTATATATCTAAATATATAAAATTATTAACTTAAAAATATCCAAAGATATAAATTACTATGATAATAAGTAGATATAGATAAAAAGATATTTGGGACAATAAATATAGATATTTGTTCTGTTTGTGTAGAACGAATTTTTTCAACAGTAGATTTATTTGTGTAATCTATTATTTGAACGCCTATTCTTGTATCACCAAATAAATATAATGGATATATATTTTTTTTAGGTGAATTACTAAGTTTTTATTAATAAAAAAGTACTATATTATTACTGTTTTATGGCGGTAATAGTAACCATCTCTTGATTGATGGCTTCATTTTTAAAAATGGTGTAAAATATAACATATCTTAGGCATTTTACAATTTTTTCATCAAAATAGTGATAAATTACAGCTAAGAAAATAGTACTTAAAAAATATACTAGATGTTATTTACTAAAAATAGCATTTTCGTTGCAATGTATGTTGATATCTTTATTCAGTAATTCTCTAAATGATGTTATAGATAGATTTTTGAATTCATAGAGATTGTTGTAAAGCTTTATATATAAATAAGATAAATCAATTCATATAACAATAGCTACTGTAATATGGTGAACATCAGGTGGTATTAATGCATGTTTAATTTCCTGAAGATTACATCCTCTATCTTTTCCAAAAAGACTATTACTATATATAATCGACTCTAATTCTATAATACAGCGTTTAAAATTAAAATCTCCATAAAAAATTGTTGTATCTGTATTAGATGGTTGAAATCTTGAACAAACCGTTTTTAATAATACATTTTTTATGATATTGTTAATATTTTTAGGTATACATGGGTGTTTAATGATATTTGTATTATTCTTTTTAGTCTATAATTTATATTCCATTAAATATTACATATTTATGCTACATAGATAATACATTAATTGATTTTATAAGCATAAGTGTATAAATTGAAATAGGATTATTGCAGAAAATTTCAGATGAAAAAATGGTATAGCGATCTTTTCCTATGATAACATGGCTCAAATAAAAATTATCGTAAATATGTGGATATGTTGTGATGTAGTTAATAACAAACAATGAATCTTTTATCTCAATATATGATGATTTTTTTAAACTCTAAAAAAACAATGTTATATTTATTGCTATTATTATAATTACTTGTGTTTCTATGTTGTAATTGTTGGACAAGTATCTATATAATGCAGATTTATGGTTGTCTAACACCTCCTGTTGTTTAGTTCCATTAAGTGAATTGAATTTATTTAATATATGTTTATCATGCTCAAAGAAAAGTTCCATATGATTTTTCATTGAACTAATTTAATTTTAAAATGAAATAAAATATAATAATACTCATTATTAGTTGTTTTGTAATAAATGATTTTAAGAAATATTTGATCATATGGTATTGTGGCTAATGGTGCATTGCAGCGAATTGATATTAAACATTTTTCCAAACAATCTTCATTCTGTTGATCTAAAAAGGTTTTTAACTAAGTAGTGACAAAAACTAATTATGTAAACTAAAATCATACTAGGATCACTATTTTTACATATTTGAATACAGCTATAGTAATGTATCGTAACATGTAATAATTTTCTACCATTCTTTTTGGCTATATATCCAGTATAAGTGTGAATAATTGGATATTCACCATTTCTCACCACATAAACTCCATACTTTGTAAAAAATAGTAATTTAAAATTAAAAAAAAATAATTACAAATCTTGCTTCAATTTCATATAATATAAAAAATAGAACAATTGTAAACAAATTTAATAAAACCCCATTTTTATAGCACATTTTATTGTCTAATAATGGAAAGGTTTTAAATTATTTAATAGCAATTAACAATTTTTATTTATTCTTAAATTTTTACTTAAGAATATTTTGTTGATAATTAATAGATTAAGATAAATAAATATATTTGTCATGATGTTTAGTTTTTTTTCTAAAAATATTTCAGTATTTATTTAAGGAAAGATTTATTTATCAATAAATCAAACATTTTTTAAATAGTTATTATAATTGTTAATTTTTAATGGTTCACATTTTAAAACATCATCTTAATTTCGCTATTAATGAGTAATAAACTTATAATTCCAAAGTCTTAAATTAATCTATTTTTTAAAATACTAATTTTACAATAATCATAGAATTATTATAGAATGTATTTTAATTTATATATATATAAATAGTTTATGAAGTCACATAAGTGTCCTACTATAATAAAAAAATATGTCCAGTTATTATTTTAGTGCTTAAAAATGATTCTGTTGAAATATATTTTACATAAAAAACGTTTAATATTAGTAGTGTAAGCTTAAAATAATTTTACATGGTATTTTATATATTAAAATTATCAACACATGCAATTTTTTAAATTTTTATAGTTGAATAAGCCTTATTTTGTATATAAATTTATAATTAAATAAATAGTGTATATATTTTAATAATTAATAAAAATTATAATAACTATTTAATTAAAAAAATGTTGAGAAATCTATGAAATTTTATGTTTATGTTAATAAACCGATCAAATTTATGCAGAATTATCTACTTATCAATAGACTTAATAATAGATTCTAGTTCAAAAATATGTACTTTTATATTTTATCAATTAATTTAATATACTTAAGAAAAAAAGAGAATATAATAATTAAATCATAATAGACAATCAACTTAGAGTTTCTTAGTATATTCTTACCTTATTGTATCTCTATATACATTAATTCAACATTGATAGTACTTTAATTATATAAATAAACCATCTATCATATATTTATTTATAATATAAAATAAAAATATGTTTCTTTTCATTAAATTTGTATAATAAAGATACTTTTATCATGTTATTGTGTATATCAATTAGGTAATGGCTACCTTACCTTGAACAATCATTTGATATTTTTCAATAATCAATACTATTTTAACCAATACTAATATTATTGAACAAGAATAAAGTTTATAATTGTAAAATAGTATGTATTTTTGTTCTAATTAATTAATGTTTTGTCCTAATACTGACTATTATTACTAGTATATCTTATGAAACTGAACTATGATAGATAATTTATGCTAAAGAATATGATTTTAAGCTAGATTATTTAAAGTATGAATAAAATTTTACTCAAATAATTATTTTAATAATTCTAAAAATTTTTTTTTTAAATTCATCTCTATGGACATTGAGATAATTGTAAGAATTTTAAACGAGTAGAGTAACTATACTTGCAATAGAAGGATTAAATGCTAGGAACGTTTAAACATTAAAATAGAGGAATAGATCAAAACTATTTTTATCTATTATGAAACAAAATCTTATATGAAATAATTTTGTCACATTAATTTTTGATTGATTAGACGAATGCAAAGAGAGAAGATGACCCCATAATGAGAATGATAAGAAATTTAAATTTTATAACACAAAAATGCACCACTTTTAAAATGATATTATTATTTATAGGGCTCTAATAAAACAAAAAACTCAAGTAGAAACTTTAAAATGTAGCAATTTGTCTAAAGAATTCGATCTTTTTATAAAATATAAGATGCTAAGGTTAGATACTAGATAAAAGAATTAGACTATTTATAAAAAGTTAACGTTTACTATTTAAATATTAGTACCAAAAAGTATCAAGTAACAATTATTTTAAATGTTTGTGTGTTTTAATATAAATTATTTAATATTTTATACAAGAATGATGACTAATAAACACCATACATATATGTGTATATACACAAGGATAGAAATATTTTCTATATCGATTTAGAGAGGAATTTAGTAATTTTTTACAACCACCATATCTACAAAGTAATATAAAAACTTATATAGTAAAAATACAATTATAGTATCAACTCTTATGAGTAACATTTAACCAAATAATGAACTATGTTAATATTTTCATAAAAGATAATGTTTTATTAAAAAAAAATTAACAATTCTATTTTAAGTAAATCAATCAAAGCATCAATAGAAATGTTATAACATAGAAAAAATAGAGATAGATTGAATTCAGTATAATATCAAAAGCAATATGAGAAGAATATGAAAGTAGTAGATGGATAATGGATGTAGAACCACATAGTACACATTTTATCGAGTACAAGATCACAACATTCTAATAAAATTAAATTTGCTGGCATAGTCCTATAAAAAGACAACTGAGTAAAAAAAACCACAGATACATAATAATCATATTAATATCTTATAGTTTTATACAATATATTTGTAGTTTTTATTATCATAAAATTTTGCAAAATAAATATTTCTAAAAATTTTGAAAGGTGATTTTATTACAATAAAACACCATATAAAACATATGGCACATATTACAATAAAAATAAGATGCTTAAAATTTGATGAATTGATTTTAATAAAATTTCTATCTTTAAACTAAAAAAAATCAATTAAAACAATTCAATTAGCTTACATCATCAACGTTAAATTGTTCTACATCTATTGGTGATGATGGTATTGAACGACTTAGACGAATATTTTCAGGTGAATAATAATGCCTTAAAAAGTTAAGAATTTCTCGTCTATTCCATTCTATATTTGGGGTACCAAATCCAGGTTTTGATATAAATATTTCATTTGGCTTTAAATTAGAAACATTATGACATCTTGAGCAACTTGAAATATGTGGAAATTGTATTTTTGGATGTTCAGGATCAGCAGATTCATCATATCTCAATCGACTATTGACAGTATTGTGTCTATTCCATAGATAAAGGATGGCTTCTTCATTCGTTGTCACTTCGTTAGTAACATTTTGAGTCATAAATAAAAAGTGATTACGACAGTATGAGCATGTGAAAAATGAATCAATATATTTTCTTATATTTAAAAGAACAGATATCGCATCAAAAGGTATGTGTGGTTTTTTATTTTCACATGTTGTAAGCATTGTATGAAAAAGAACCCACATAGAACATGGAAATCCACGATAGAATTCAGTACTTCCTAAACAATTTTTCCATTTAGGTTCAACTGGAAAAACTTCTTTCATCTAAAAAATTGTTTTGTCTATAAATTTATAAAAATGACTTAGAGCTAATGTTAATTTAACTTAAAAACATAGTTTATTGTTGTTAGCAAGTATGATATAGATGGTATTTTAGTGTTATTTTATTTTTAGACTATATAGAATATATTCTAATATATGATGATTAATAAAATACCTAGTTATTAGACTTTAAACATTCATTTCCAATATTAAAATACATTAAATTCAATAAACTACTTTACATGATGTTAGCCATATAAACATTAAAAACGTCCTATTTTAATAGAAATATAAATCAAAAAATAGATTGTTTTCTATTTAGAAATATTATATCATACAATTCAACAACAATTTATTTCTAATACTCTACTAACTAGTCATATACACTAAAAAATTGGTAATATATAAGAAAAAAATAAAACTAACTCGTAAAATGTAAAGTTTGATCTAAAATTTTATACTTTATAGATTAATTAATAAAATAATCAAAAATTAAAATGGAATTTTTATTCTAACAATAGTATAATAATAGGTTCTATATTTTTTAATAAATTAGATAAACTAATCATTTATATAATTATAGGATTGATTGGGTATAGAAAAAGTAACATTATTAACTCAATAAATAAATACATATATCAAACATTATATTACCTTGGGTGTATTTACAATTGATGAAAATTCTGACAAAGAAATAGGTTTATTTGTGATATTTAATAAAGAAGTAATTCCATCCAATTGTTCACGTTCTTCTTTTGACCATGGTATACATTTGGATACTAAAAGTATCCAATCACTAGCAACTTTTAACAAATCATCAGCAAGAGTTTTAGCACCTATTTCATGGCGTAAAGAGTATGATATGGCACCATTTAAATCTTCAAAACTTATTTCTCCAACAATATCAATATTTTTTAGATCCAATGAAAAATTTTTTAATTTTTTTCCAAGATCATCATCCATCATTGAAATAGAAAATAAAGCAGCAGCATCAGGGCACATAAATGAAAAATGACGGTAGATATCTCTTCTAACTTTAGCAGTATTTGTTGGATCACTATTTTTACACCAATAATTATTCAAAATGATTCATATTTCTAATATTTATTTTATAACATTTACTTTGGTGAAATTAATGTATAATTTGTAGAATATCTCACTGCAATTATTAAAGGTGATTTTCTTATATTAAATTTGTTGTAGAATGAGCTCTATAAAATAAATAAAAATCAATGTATAAAATACTTTAAAAAACCAAAAATAATTATAAAAATGTATACTTTAGGATCAGAAACCTTATAAACAGAAAATTTTGAACATAAAGATGTATCCATAACAAGCTATGATCAAATATTATTAATTCGAATAATTTTAAATTAGAGTTAACAAAACTGTAAATATACTTACTTTAGATGATATTATACCATCTGAATCATCTCCAAATACAATAAAAAGAACACCATCACCATTTTTAGCATAAAATCTCTGTAAAATTTCATCTCTTTTAAAATACAACGATTAGTAACGAATAACACCGAATAGTTTCATCATACGTTAATTCGTTTACTTCGTAAACACTATTGTTAGATTGTGAATTTACAATTAATTCTCTGGCTAATTTTCGAAGACCATTTAAAGATTTTGATCCAATATAATCTATTATAATAAAAAAATGCAAGAATGTTATATATATCTATGTTATTATTTTGTTTAAAAAACTTATTATAAATTGATGTAAAATTTAAAATATAATAGATAATTTTAGTTACCAACAACATTTGTTGGATTGTCAATTGATACAGGAACGGATGATCTTACGGTCTTTAAAAAATATCAAAAGTTAATTAAGTTTATAAGATGTTTACTAACAACATTACCTTAATAGTCGGGAATCTATCAACACCAAATATGGAACAAACTTCTTGAGTTGCTTCATTAGCACAATTAATGGCTGCAAATGATATATTGTGAACTAAATAATACAATAAAAGTTTTTAAATAAATAAGGTTTCATATATATATTAATATCTTTAAACTGTTATATAATGTCAGTATGATTGAAAAATTTAAGAAAAAAAAATATTACATCGATATTCTTTAGCAATTGCTGCAAAAATTGGAGCAAATCGTTGACAATGAGAGCACCAACTAACATAAAATACAACAATAACCGGTTTGGATTGATTGTGTAAATGTTCACATATGTTTTCCTTAGTTAAAACCAGAACAGAATCTTCAGGACGATACAAAGTTATATCCTTTGCTGAAACAATGCTTACACACAAAACATATAGTGATATAAAAATTTTTAATAAACTCGACTGTTTCATTTTATTTACCATCTATCAGATATTCTCTAAGTAGGTTAATATTATGGATGAAAATATTGAATACACAAGCTGGTTACAGCGTTATATATGATTATTTACCTTTCAAAAATATTTCACACCAAATCAATTCACTATTCTAATAATTGGCATGCCTTATTGTGACATATAAAAGAATCTCAATGGTCTCTCAACAATGAATTAACCTCCTCCAAATTAATCCCTAAATTAACACTAATCTTATTTACGTCTATGAATTTTATGCCGACAGATCCCTCTTTTTTAAAAATAAAGTCAATTTTCCACATTTAAATATGATATTTTGTTTATTCAAAGTGCCATTATTTTCTATTTTTATATTATGATATGTATAAAAGTTTATACTTAGCTAGAGAGTATCGTGTAGTAATAGATTTGTAATATTTATTTTAATGAATTATACTTTTATATAGATTGAGTATAAATATATTATTTGATTAATTGCTCTGATGATTAATAATCGGATCGCTACATATGGATAATTACTCACTAGATAACACACTTTTATACAAATATATGAAGCTTCATGAATGACATAATGATTGCTATGAATCATTAAAGAAATAAATAGCATTTATGACAACATATGAATTTATTTTATAGGAAAAAAATGCTTTAAAATTATAACAAATAGTAGTATCAACTGTACATAGTTGTATAAAACATTATCAAATATAACTTTTAGAATTGTTAATGAAATAGATTATTTTTTGGTGTATGAAAAACAAGTTAACCAAGAAATTGGCTTAAAATATAAAGGATTTCTGGATTTAAGGGAACCATGAAAATTTACTACATAATATTAGTAATTGAATAATGTCATAAACTATCAAAAATTTTATCATTTGAATTGGTTATATACCGTATACATATATTTTTAAATATTCAATGAGTAGACATTCTAGTGAACATTGAACGAAATGCCGCTACTTACGGTACCGACAGCAATTATTAATTACGAAAATATACGAGCCATTAGTTTATGTTTACGATTACTTTATCTGGATGTACATACTACATTTATTAGATTTTAAAGGTTATAATTATAGCACTAACTAATTTTTAACAATATTTATGTTTAAAAAATAAACGTTATTAAAATATAACTAAAATTAAGTCATATAACAAATATTATACCTATTTACAATAATTGGTGATGTGCCATGTACATTTACATTGTATCGAATAAAATTAAATATAAAATCTATAGCTAAAAAATATTATTTATTGACATATTAATCACTAAAAATATAAATATCACATTAAACTTGATTATCTTTTTCAAAATATGAAAATGTTTATATTTATCTATATGAATCTTAATCAAAAAATTTCACCTTTAAATAATAGAATATCTACTTCATGCTAATAATATTTGAGTTTGACATAATTATTAGCAATTTAATAATGCATATTTTTACATTTTATGTATTTATTAATTAAATGTAGACGTTGTGGTTTAGAATGTTAATAGTTTTTATTTTAATAAAATTTGTTATTATGTGAAACGGCTTTAAATAATAAACACTATAAGAACATGGTTAATTCTCAACACGCATGCGTGGAATAAAAATTGAAACTAAACTTATTTTTAATGAAGTATTAACTAGATAGAAATAAATAATTAAAAATTTAAAGAATAAATTGTTAATTTTTTTGTTTATACTTAAGTAGATAAATGTTTAAATGGAGAATAAATTTTACGTTATGTTTTTTTTTAAATTAAAGAATAAAAAAGAATTGTAAGGAAAAATATAAATATACTTTTTTAACATTTTTATTTTATGTAAAAATGATCAAGCAATTAATTAAAAGAGTCATACGTCGTATCCCGATGTTTAAGCACGAGAATGGAGGTAGTGGATAAGTCTGCTGTGTCATATTTGTTACTACTTGAAAAAGGTCTCTCTTCTAAGGGCGGAGAAAAAATTTCTGCTATACTAGAATTTCCAAGAATTGTTGAAAAATACTCATTTCCTAGCTTTGTAAAAAGTTGTTTTCAAAAGTTATCACAGTGTTTTTTGAATGGAACTAATACTGAGCGATTGTATATTGTACAAACTATAGAAAATTGTCAGAAAAATTTTTCAACGGTAATTAATCTATTATAAATAACATGAACAATTGTGCATCAATAAAATAAGGTGTTTATTCCAGTATATTTATAATGAGATTTAATTAGAATTTTTAAAATATTTGTTAAAGACTATTTTTAAGTTTTCAATATAAATTAAGATAACTGGATTTGGTTCTATTGTGGATAACTTTTATCAAGTAGTATATAAAAATGATCCATTTTCAAGAATAACAGCTATACGCGCATTTAAAGCATTGGCACCGTGCTTACAATCAAAAAATATGGAAGAAAATATTAATTTTGAAAATTATCAACTAGATTTTAATACCACTGCTAAAGGTGCATATTTAGACGATGCTAATGCTATTACTACATTCAAACAGCATAATAATATGCTAACCAGTAGGCCTATTGCTACACATAACAATGTATCATCTAATGATAATGATGATGACGATGTTGCTTATTTTAAAATTATGAACACCATTATAGATAGCTTAGATTCAACAAATGAAGATGAATTATTCGTTGCTATTGATGCAGCTACAACATTTTCCAAAATAAGCTCACAATTTTCTAAATTACTTGTGCCAAAAGTTAATCAAATTTTATGTAATTTATTTTTCTACATATGAGCGAATATAGTACACTTTCATTAGATTATTTATCGGTATATAATATTTTTTTACTATAAAATTTAAAAACAGTATATTTTAATATCATTGATTCATTCTATAATTTTGATATATTTTTTAAATTTATGTTTAAGGTAGTTTTTTACTGTTAAAATATCATTTATGTCTTTATTCTGCTAATAAAATTCTATATTATATTTAATATATTAGTTCAGTTCGTATAAACTAGGTTCATATGTTGATAAAAAATAATTTATATCAATTTAGTAACTACCAATAATTCCAAGCTTGTTGATAGATTCATAATGTTATACAGTGCAATTAGTTATCATATTGATAGTGCACATATGGCATATGAATGTTGTTATCAATTGTTTTGTAGTTTTCCATATCGATCATTAAGTGTTATGACTACTATATGTAGCCGATGTTCATCACTAGTTAATCGTCATGTCGAATTTTTAATGGATATGATATCTTCAAAAGAAATGTCAAAAGATACTGCATTGAAAGTATATGCAACGTGTCAATTAGCTAAAATTGGTCAATTTTACCCACAATTTTTTGGCAATATTATATTTTTAAAACAATTATGGAATTTGTTGTTTAGCGAGGAACAAATATTACTTCTACAACATTTATCACAAGGACCTTCATCATTATTGTATGCTGTTGTATTTTGGACACATTTAGTTAGGTAAAATTTTTAAATTTATTATTTATTTTCTACTAATATTATAATATAGAAATAATGTTATAGGTGCTGATACTATTTTTATTGAAAATATTCACTTGTTAATAACTGCAGTTATTAAATATGAGAAACAATATAGTTTTAATACTTTTGTCGTTGATTTGCTTATTTTGACAGCATACATTAATAAAAGTACAGATTTTGATTCTCAATGTGTATGCAGTCTAAAACGGTTATTTTTATTAACAACAAAACTCAATACACAACCTACCTACAACATTCAATATCAATTATGTATTAATATCTACTACCAGTTATTCCCTAAATTGACTATACCATTAAAAAAGACACTTTTAGAATTTATATTTAATTTATGTTTGTCATCCAAATGTGCCCTACCGTATTAATTTTAATTTATATTATTGTAGAATAACATTGATTAAATAATAATATATATAGATACTTGTCTAAAATGTTGCGTAAGTTACATGAACAACTTCCACTCTCCGACATCAACCAAAAAACTCTTGTCAATGCCGCATTTAAAAAAGATTCTTACAGTGAAAAATTATTACTTTTAAATTTATTATACATGGGATTTAACCGTAATAGTAATACATTTCATCCAGTGTTTTTAACAAAAGTACTGTCCATTTGTTTGGATGAACCCTATAGTGTGATATATACGCCGTCACCTGAGGAAAGTTGTGATGAAGCATTTTATTGCACTCAAGAGATTGTGAAAAAAGAAAACAACATCAAAGCACTAGCTCTTTTAGGACTGGAATGTCTTTTTAAAGGACATACTTTGGATAGTTGTTATTATTTTTACAGTCTTATCAATAGAAATGATATATCAACAAATGTAAAGGAAGTTTTATGGTTTTTTTTTCATGTGGCAAAATGTGAATCTCTTGCAGAATTTTGCCATGAAAATTATAAAAAGCTCTTGGTTGATCTTTTCCCAGATACTACAATTATTACATTAATCAACCTTGCTTCTCGACTTTTTACTGATATTCTTGCTTCTAATATGTTTGGTATGAATAAATATTATGATCAAAGATCTTTTCAAGTATTTAATTCATTACCATACTGTATTTAGTTATGTAATAATATAATACATAGAAACTGTTTCTAGTGGTGCGTATTGATTTGCTGAATTTAGCAAAGTTTTGGATTGAACACCGAAATTTTAGTACAGCAAAATTATGCAACTCATCTATTGTTACTAGAAATAATTTTATTACAAAATGTACACTTTCCAAGGTTAGTGACATCATAAAAAAATGGTCTCAACTTCAATACCTTACTATTGATGCTGATATGGATAGTCACACATTTTTCAGATTTATTTATCATGTGTTGAATCTTTTGTTTCATTCTTTTGTAAACATGTCCGGTAAACCTGATCATAATTTTATTTAATTGTTTTTTTATCAATGATAATGATTAGAGAGCAGTCAGGAGTTCGAATGGAATGTTAAACCTTTTAACAAATTAGAAATGCCTAGCAACTTGACACATTTGTTTCATCCCTTTCTTATGGCTATACAAAACCAATCTGACCCATTCATTATCATTGATACTATTGTTAGTGAAGTTATTTTAAAAGGTTGGCCTATTCCAAAATTTTTTTTTCATGCACACAATTTAACATCAGCATTTCTTAATGTTTCCCATGATTCATCGCTTAGTGATGAGTCTGTAGTGAGTATTAAAAAAAATGTGCACTTAGTTATATCTATCGAAGGAGTTATTAAAGTAATTCTCAAGTGATATTTTATTTTTATATTTTTATTAGAATGTGCGAAATTATACTATGAATAATTTGGATCGTGTTGTGCTTAAGGTGAAAAGCTTACCGGTAATTAAAAATGGTTTCAATTCAAATCTACCTCAAACACCTCTAACTATTCATTGTGTAACAACAGCTATTAATAAGAATTATTTTGAAGTAGAAATCCAAACTAAATTAAATTATTGTGGGTTGTTTTGTGTTTATGCTGAAATTGAGCATGTTATCGACTCAAAAGATAGAACATGGTCCATACCAAATTCATGCACAAAATTAATGGTCCAGGTACAATAGTAAATTACGCGTTAAAAAGAGTATTTTTTTAATAACATTTTCACTTTGTAAATTTTGTCATACTCTCACTTATTTTAATATATTCTTGTCATATTGATTCTACTAGATTTTGATCGTATTTTTTATGGGTATTTTAATTAAATCTGTGTTATTCTCTCAGTGACATGAATCTATCAAAATAACTGTTTTACTGTACATTAGTATGATCAATCGATGACTCATCCTTTAGAAGAGTATCACAACAGATTTGTACACTCATCTAGCACCTACGTTTGAACATATATCAATGTAATGTGATTATTATACGGTATTGATGTGTCATGTATAAATTTTATAAATTAATATAAAATGTTATGGTAAAACATGTTTCTTTTTCGTTTGAACCTTGGTTATTAGCTCGTGCAACTAACACGAGGATAAATTTTGAATTGGAAACGGTTATTGATAATTTTATAGAAAAAATACTGGATAAATATTTTTAATAGCTTTCTAACAGCACTAGTAGTTTGAATAACATGATTTGAGTATGTTCTATTATAAATTTTACTTAAATTTTAATTAATTCCATGAAGAAAATTGTTTGACTTATGAGAGAAATTGCCATTTTCAGAAATAGTTTGCTGTTATTTACACCAATACAACTATTGTCATAGTAATTTTGAGTGATTCAGCATAACAAATTTATTTTAAAGCAATATGAGCTAGATTGTATAAACAACTTATGGTCATTGGTGAAACAATAATTTACAGGCAAAAAATACTAGTTATAATTTACAATTTCAATTGATAAAATACTTATGTATAGAAAAGAATGTAATAAATAGTAAATATTGTTATTATTTTAATAAAATGATACGAAATGAGCCAGCTGTCGTCATGCTAATTTTATTTTCTTCAATTAATTTAAAAAAATAATTGATATATGTGTAAAATGAGGTTTCAAAATGTTAAGCAAGCTACCTTGATGATGTTTTGTATATTCTCAATTGTTAAACTTTATACAATTGCAGAAATGTTACGATAATAATAAGTATTTGTTATGAATAAGGTGCTAATAGTTGCGAATATAGAAATACCAATCAATATTATACAGTTCCCTTCTAAAATAATGCATTAATCATTTATATGGATTATGTTATGTGAATATATAGAGTCTACTGCATAATTTCATATAAAAAGCAGTTTTATGGTATACTTATAGTAGAAATCATTTATTTAATATAAAAACTGTGTTATAGCATATAAATTAGGTTAAAAACTGAATTTTTAGATATTAATAAACGGTTTGTGTTACAATTTCTGTATGATTAATCTAGTAAATGTGCATTGAAAAGGTTACATTATTATTGAGGTGAAATGATAGCATACACTACAATTCACAGTATTAAAAAAGACATCTTTATGACTTTTAGAGTGATTATACCTAAAACCATGAAAATATTATAATATTTAATTCATAAACTCAACATGAGAATGATCAATGTATGCTCTTGACAAAAATGAAAATTCTTTACTTTCCTTTGTTATTTAACCACTATTGTAACATTTTATGTTAATGGGTATTTATCTATATTTAACTTTATAAATGAAAGTAAATTTTTAATACCTAGAAATATTATACTAAGGTCATAGTATTTGGAATGAGTTATCAATAAACATACTTGAGATTAACTGATCAAATAAGCAATAAAATATATTAAAATGTTTCTAATAAAATTACTACTCTGTCATTTAATGAATAGAAATATTAATACATAATATATTGAACAAAAAAATCACATACTCATTTTTCCAATATTTCTTATACATATCCCACTTTGCACATGCGTGTATATAGTGTATTTGTCTAGGTGTCTAAAGATGGATTTTCTGTTAGGTGGTATGGCATCCATAACAGCAGAGTTGGGTAAAAAGTTATGATATTAACTTTGTTTTATATAAATATGGTGAATATAGCGACATTCCCAGCTGATATGGCCAAAACTCGATTACAATTACAGGGACAAGTGATTGATAGGGCATTATCACAAGTCAAATATCGAGGAATGTGCCACACAATTAAAACTGTTACTTTAGAGGAAGGTTTTCTCTCTCTTTATAGTGGGATGTCCGCAGCAATATTGCGCCAATCTACCTATGGCACCATAAAAATAGGAATCTACCAAAATATGAAAAGATTGACAACTGAAAAGTAAACTTAATTTATTATAAGGTTTGAAATTTATGACTAGATTTGGAATTGAATCAAATCTTATGCTAAATACATTTAATGGTGCATTTGCTGGTGGTCTTGCAAATTTTATATGTAGTCCAACAGATATGCTTAAAGTACGTTTTCAAGCCCAACAATCAACAGCTGGAATGGTAACAAAACCTAATATTTTTAAAGCTTTTGCAGAAATATACAAAAAAGAAGGATTCTTTGGATTATATAGGGTAGTTTACAATCAACATATTATAAAACAATCAAAATACATGTCATTTATTGATCAAATATTAAATAGGGTGCGATACCAAATGCACAACGAGCGGCCGTAGTTAGTGGAGTTGAATTAGCTTCGTATGACTCAATCAAAACACAATTATTGAGTTTTAATCTTGTTGATGATACACCATTATGCCATTTAATGTTAGTAGATACAATCATAATGAAAAAAAACTAAATATTATCTTGCTAAATTTTATATATAAGGTCGAGTGGGATAGCTGGATTTTTTGGTGCACTATTCTCAAACCCATTTGATGTCATTAAAAGTCGGATGATGAATCAAATAAAAACCAAAGATACATCTTTAAAAAATGCAGTTATATACAAAAATTCATATGATTGTTTTACAACAGTATATTGAATGAATAGCTTATATATTTTCTAGTCAACTTTATTAAGCTGTTAAAGACTGAAGGTCCAACAGCACTGTATAAAGGTTTCATTCCGGCAGTATGGCGACTTGTTCCATGGAATATTGTGGTAATGGAATATTAGTATTACTAAATATAAATTAAAGTATATTAAATAGTTTTTTATGAGTCTCGAACAGTATCGTAATATGGCGAAAAGGATGGAATATTATTAATGGCAACAATGCTAATATATTAGATGATATTAGGATGTTTATTCTGAATGATTTTTATGTTAAACATTGTGCTATATAGTACCTATTCTATTTTTATTTAAAAAGATGGATTTTTTTTGTATGAACATAATTGTAATCTACCATGGATTGATCCAAGAGAGTGATGGAAAGATATCCAAAAATTTAAATCGTCATTTTTTTGCCATTTGGACATAAAATATCAGTTAACGCACCTGTTGAAATTGTCAAATTACGTGATAAATGCTTAGGACTATGTCTTTAGTGTGATATACTGTAATCATCAATATATGATTGACGCAGACATTGTTTGGAGAATTCCAATGATACAATAAACCAAACTAACTATATTTTTCTAAAAATTAGTTATTAGCTAAATTTTTTAGTTGTTTTTGAGGAATAGATACTTGTAGATTGCATATGGTTATGGTATGCTATACTTTCACACTAATAATGTGCCTTTTAACCGATCGCCTTGAAATTCTAAAAATTGGGCTTAGCAAGCAATTCATTCTATTTTATTTGCATATTTTAATCATTAAGCGCTAAAATTAAATTAAATTATTAAAAAAAGAGGTTTTATTGTATGTTACTCTATTGTAAAAATACTCTGGGCAATGTGGGAATCTGTTAGATGAGTTCTTATGAAGTTTCATCAAATAAATCAACTCTTTTTAGCCTTATAACCACTTACAAATCCATTAAAATTTTTCTAACGTTTTATTGCAATCTATGTTAAAGATAAAAATAATAGAAAAAAAATTTATTAGGTTTTTATACATAAAAAGCGATTGCCATGTATATTCATTTGAGATGATCAAGCATCTATCTATTCTTAAAAATGTTAGGCTTTATATGACATAGATGCTTTTAATCTTTTATCATAAAATTCTAATATCTTTTAAGATATGTATAGAACAACATTAGTATGCAGTTTTAATCACTAAAATACCGACATTCTATTAGACTATTAACATAAACATAATTAAAGGCTGTTGCTCAGAGGAAAATTCGTTCTATATAAATCCAACCATATCTAAAATTACATTTGTTGGTCTTTCGATTATTTTTTCATCTTCACAACCTAGAGTTACTACTGCAGATAATATGGGAACTATTATCTTAACTTAATTCTGGATGTTTTAAGCTTGAAATTGATTTCATTCATAGTTTACTAATAAAAGTCAATTTAAGAAGGCTAATAATGTTTTCATCTTTTTCCATTCTGCTTATCGACTACTATTCTAGCTAGGTGGTATAAATGAACAATACTTTTACGTATAAACCAACCGATTGAATATATCTGAATAGTTAAAGTTCGATTAGTTCCGATATAAAACGAAGTAAATATACAAGTTTTGCCAATTTTTTATCCGATTGATTTATTTTAAATGTTTTATTTCAATTTGAAATATTATATAATAAGACAATTTACTTATGAGCAGTGCTATGTGATATATTATCTATTTATTAGTAGATTGAGCAATAGTATATAATCTATATAAGTATAATAATATGTAATATATTTATTACTGTGTTATTTTGTTATTAATTTAAATTTTTTTATTAATAGTAGAAGATAATTATTTTATTATATGATAATGTAAATTCTTTTTATATGGGCGCATGCGCACTGGTAGAAGTAAGAATATAGTTATCGTTTAAAAGTATTTAATGGAAACTATTATTTTTGATAAATTTAAGTATGTAAATTTTATAAACTACCGTTTAAAAGTTTTTTTAATTTATTCAAATAATTTATAATACAAATAGATATATGAATAGATTTGTGTTTATTAAATTAATTAGTTGACAAATATAAATGTATGATTATATTTGATTGTAATATTATTTTTCTATATATAAGTTAATTTTTTATTTAAAATCTTCTCATATGATTGTATTAATTTAAAATATATTTATTATCATTTTAATCGTATGAGATGTAATATTTAAATCGATTATTAATATTTTGATATTTATCAACTTATTTTATGATCATATTGAATAGACTGCATTATTTAAAATTAACATAGTAGATTGGTTGTATTTTAGTTATTATCAATAAAACGTACTTTACTACACTTTTAATTTATAGATGATAGTAGTTAAAAGTAAATAGATTATCAATTATTACAAACTATAGATTATTCTAATTAATATTGATCAACTAACTAATACAAAAAATATTTATTTGATAAATAAATCACATTTATTTTGTTTGATTATGATGGTATCAATTGCGTTGTTATGGTTTTAGCATGTTATACACCTAATATAACTCATTACATGTAGAGTTAAACGAAATAATACAAAAAAAAATTAATAAAAACATTAATATTTAAAAAAAACTATTTTTAATAGAATATTTGAACTTTATCTTAGATTTTTCCTGAAAAGGTTTAACAAATGATAATTGGATAATGAGGTAATTAGTATCTACCTAATATGATAATGAATTGATATATACATTATAAACATTTTTATTCTGTTAATATATAAAAATTATAAAATTTATTTTGAATTATTTAAAATTTTATGAATTATAATTCATTTATATCGCTATTATTTTAAAATAATTAGTGTAGTATTATTTAACCGAAGTTGACTGGAGCATAATTATTAATAGAAGATTAAATTATAATTAACAAGGTGTTGCTATGGTAATGTTAGTCTTATTATTGTATTGATAACGACCATATTAGATATATGATTAAATAAAAACAATAGTTATCTAGTTACCAATATCATAACAATATATTAAAGATTAGTGACTATTATATTAGAAATAAAATTAAACTTACAACATATTTTCCTTTAAATAATATGAAACTATTAATAATGAGATATAATAGATAGGTGGTAATGGTATTTTTAATCTAAATTTTAAATTATTTTAAAACTATTATCACCTGTACATTTATTTAACAATAAATAAATACAAATTAATCATATTTTAATAATAACATGTTGTATATAAAATAACTTGTTAGGATTTGTAGATCAAATTCATAGATTAGATTTGAACTTATCCATCTATTAAGAAATAATTGATATACTTATGGTATAATCTTACCAATAAAGTGATTATATAAATTTTTAAATGTGTAAAATTAATAGTAATACTATTTTAGAAGCATTAACTGAATAACACATACATTTATTTAAAAATTATATTACAAAATTAAATTAAAAATAATATATACATTTTGTTGCTATAATCTAATATTATCATTTAAATATATTCATGCTTTTAATTATTATATATCTACAATAGATAGTTTTTAAATCATAGAAATTTTGTTTAAGACATTGATGAATAATTATTAATAATAATATTAACCTAACAACATAACATTTCCAATGTAATAGTATATAGAATAATGAATAAATATTTCAATAAATTAACACAGATATAAACAATCATTAAATTGTGATTGAAAATGATGTAAAATAAAAACGTGTTGACTAACAATGTATTACATAATAATTAACACGCAAGCGCAATAATATATATACGTAACGAGGTTTCATGTTGGTATGAGATTCGTAATTGAATCGTTATCTACCGATTATTATACGATCAAGGTGTTCTATCTGTTATCCTAGAATAAATAATGAAATCCTCAACTGTATGTACTTTTTTAATTATAACCTAAAAAAATTCTATTATTAATAACAATGTTAATATTATATTATAATTTTAATATATCTATTGGGATATATGAATAATAATATGTTATTGTAATTGATTAACTAATATACAGTTAGGTTTTTAATTTATAGTACATTGAATAATATAGTTATATTTGTTAGCAAAAAGACTCGTTGTTGAGTTTTGTTGAAGATGATTTCACTTTTTTTGATCTTATTGGTAAAGGATCATTTGGACAAGTATATAAATGGTATATAAAATATTACGATTTATTCATAGTATAATATTGTTATAGTATTCATAAAGTAACTGGTTTAACTGTTGCTATAAAAACAATTGATCTTGAAAAAGCTGAAGATGATATTGATGATATTCAACGTGAAATTAATATATTGGGACAATGTGATTGTCCAAATATAACCAAATATTATAGCAGTAAAATTGTTGTAATTTTACATACATAAATATTAATTATACTTTTGTGTTTGTGCAATTTTTTGTTTGTTTTATATATGTATATATTAATAGTGTTATTGATTTAGTCTACACAATTATGGATTGTTATGGAATATTTAGGTGGTGGTTCTGCTTATGATTTGGTTAGTTATATTAATTAATGTTTATTATATATTGTTATAGTTGCAAGTTGGAATTCTTGAAGAAATGTATATTGCAACTATTATTCGTGAAGTACTTAAAGGATTGGTTTATTTACATGGAGAATTAAAAATCCATCGAGATATTAAATGTATATTATGATTATTATTTTATTGCTAAATAACACTGAATATAAATTAGCTGCTAATATATTATTGTCTGATTCTGGTCATGTAAAACTTGCTGATTTTGGTGTTGCTGGTCAAATTTCTGATACCTTTCAGAAAAGAAATACTTTTGTTGGTACTCCATTTTGGATGGCTCCTGAAGTTATTAAACAAAGTGACTATGATTTTAAGGTAGAGTATTATAAAAATTGTATTTCTTTAACAATAATTTTATAATATACTCAATTCCTTTTAAATTTTATTATGTATAATAAATATTTTTTTTATATCTCATCCATTGCATATAATCTTTGATAATCACAATAATAAATTTGCTATATTTTGATGTGTGTCTATTATTGTTATATCCTTTTTCATATTAGATAATAAATTATCTCTTTTAATTAATCGTTTAAATTAAA
>JRUX01001323.1:0-23553 GCA_001407235.2 Kudoa iwatai
AAATTATTTTAAGAATAAATTATTTTTTGCTTATCTATATTTATGGGTTAAATGTTTACTTTTGAGGCAAATCTTCAACTTTTTTAATCGAAATTGATTTAGTTGAAGTGCTTGTAGTAGCAGTAACATTAGTTTGAATTTCACTAGCAATTTTATTTAATGATTTTTTTTTTATTGTTAAGCTATTATTAATCTCATTTATCCAATTTAATAGTATTTGCAATATTTTAGGTATATATTCAACAATCTTAGATGGCCATATATAACCTACCGGTTGATACATACCATATATTACGTCTGCAAAATGATGATATTGTTTTGGTAATGTTTTCACATTTGGCATATATTCACTTGGGTTAATCAAAAAACTTAATATTGAGTATATATTTTCTTCATTTGAACTTTTATTTAAACATTGTAACCATTTGTCACCACTTTTATATAAAATATTGAGAATGTTTAAAATGTTGCCGTAAAAGCGTGTAAAGATAACTGTATCCTATAATAAAACACCAAAAATCATTATTTATATTCATAGAGTTATATATTTGTGCATTTGATGATAAATAAATGTGGCAAATAAGATTATGATAGTTGCATTATCTACAAACCATTGTTAAACATATTAAACGTGCTTATGCATGTGATACTTTTTATAGTTTAAAAGGTCAAGTTTTTAAAAAAATTTTAAACTGCCATTATTAAACAAAATTTAAAATAATTACATGTTGTTTGAGTACTATATTAAATATAGCACATGTTTTGGAAAGTATTAAATCAGAAAAATTTGGGTCCAAATAAAACCCAACATTCTTCATGACATCGTGAACAATTTCATCATCAAGATAATATCTGGAAGTAAAAAGATTCATCAATGAAACTACCAAACGAGTAGCATCACTATAAAAATATGAATTTAAAATAACTAATATACCGTAGGTAAATAAAGTAGATAATAATTAAGTGCACTCAGTTTAAATAATAACAATTAGTTACCCTTCAGAATTGGTATCAACATTTATTGTTGACATGTAGAATGCAACAATTCTTTGAAATGAAAATGGTAACTACATAATTACCAAAGTATACTAAATAAATTCATATTTTTTGAGATACTTGACTAGTGCTATTATTTTTATCCAAAAATTTTAACGTCAATAAAGGAATATCTCTAGTTGTTGTATTGCTGTTTGTTTCTATTTGACGATAACTAGGTGAGTTTGTAAACAAATGAAAACATTTTCTTTCATATAGAGCAGCAGCTATTTCATGAGCCTATTATATATATTATGAACATAATTTATTTAGTCAATAATATGGATAAAAATATAAATGTTTTGTATACTGTTAATAGAGGTGTAGATGTGTTGCATTTGTATTCACTTAGGATCCTCATTATTGGTATTTTACATTCATTTTCTAATAAAAATATTTCTATTAAAAAAAAATTTGTCTATATTCTATATAAATATATGTATACGTAATTTTTCCATTAAAATAGCCTAATTCTATAAAAAATGAATTTATAAAAAAAATCTTATGCAGAAATTCTAAAACTTAAGAAAAATACAAAAGTAATATTTAATTTTAAAAGGTAATTTTGTTCTATATGATGAAATAGATAAATAAAAGGAAACTTGATGTTAACATTTTATGAAAAAATATTTGTTAAATAGAAAACGAATACTGAATATGATTTAAATAATATTTGAATTATCTTATAAAGTAAGCTAATGTAATTTATGAAATACGTATCGTGAACTAACTGGTATACACTAAAATGATCTAAATCTGAGTTCAAACAACGCCAAATAGTTTAAAATCTCTACTATTACTTTACATTTCAATTATATTTAAAAAAACAAAATTATAATGTTTACTTCTCAATAATTAAATATAATTATTATAAAAATTAGCCTTTTTTATGCAATACTTTGGTAACTATGTACATTGAATATATTGTAGACAATATTTTATAAAATTATTAAATAGCGTGTAGATGCTTATCTGGGTTTTTTTCTTCCCATTGCAATGATTAGTTTATATTTTTTTTATAAAAAAAACTTTTATTCTCCATTTTAAAGATAAATAACAATTATTTTTTATATTATTAAATTCTTTTAAAGGAGAAATATTAATTTTGTTTTGTTTTTAAATGTAAACAATTTATACAATTATCAATTCACTTCTTAAAAAAAATATTTAGACATTTGATGCTATCTATAAAAAATGTTTTTTTATTATATGATGTATAAGAATTTTTTTTATGTAATAATAGAGTTATTTATTAAACAAAATGGCCACAATTTTGTATATAAATAATATTTAAACTGAATAAAAACTGACGAATGATTAATTTGTTAGAATTAACTGTAATCATTTTATATTATGTCAAAAATAGTAACTATATGGGCAAAAAAAATTAAAAATATACTTTCAAATTCTTCATTATTGGCCATACAACTTTTGATTTGTTGAAAAAACTTAACTTTTTCTCCTTGGGAGTTACCAACAGCAGATTGTATACTATCATAATGGCTCATAATATTCAACTCGTTTTCTAAGCGTTCGAAGCAAGTTCTAACCATTTGATAAATCCATTCATTTTTTATCCACAGAAAAATATATAAACATTGCTATAACATATGAAAAAAATGAAGAAAAAGCTTATATATAGCTTAAATTACTTCAAGAGAATTCAACGCCCTGGTAATAAGTGATATTATTGCTTGATCATTTGCATCTATCTATTAAAAATATTTATAGATTTTCAAAGTGAGTCTAGTAATACCTGTATATTATCAGTTTTTAAGCTGGAATAATACTTTTTCTCCATAATATAGACAATCAACTTTAATGTGCAAAAAATAATTTCATCACTTGCATCGCTTTTTACTATATTTTCTGATAATATGGAAATAATTGAATAGCTAATTTCAAAATATTTATATCATTATTTTGTATTCATCATATTATAAGAATATTACTGTAGAATATAATTTTTTTCAATCCAGTGTTCAATATATTTTTCAGAATATAATAGCTCAAGAATCTTAAAAATTGTTATTATTATGTTTATATATATTATATTTATTTCAAAAATTTAATATTAATTTTTATGTAAGTAATTTATGTAAAAAAATGATCATAGTATATAATTTATTTGGAGCTATATAATAAATAGATTGACTTAATAATTAAAGCTTATAGAGAGCAGTAACGAGCTTTTATTGAAAAATTAAAATAATAATTTGTAGCAATGTTTTGTCAGTCTATTATAATTTATAAAATTATTTTAAATTTTTTCATCTATAACACAATTATAACAAAGTAATCAGTACTACCTGTTTATAATAAATAATATAGCTAAATTTGTAGATAATCAAACCCTAGGTAAGTTTATTCTTTAAAATAAAAAAAATTACTTTAACAAAAGTTATTAAAAAATTATACTTATTCTATTTGTTTAATATGAACATATTTATTTAAGAATAAAAGGACATTAATATTAAATTAAACAGACAATTTATAGGATATGTTTAACTAAATGGTAATAAAAATACATTATATTTGAAAAAATCAGCAGTATTAATTACATCTTATATGATTTTAAGAGGAAATTTTTTAACATAAAGAATAATTTCAATAATAATTTGTCTATTTATACATACTGTTTAGTAAAAATTAAAAAAAAGAATAAAATAGTTACATCAATTATCTTGTTATAGGTTTTCTTAAGTGGATAGCTGATTAACAATTTGCACATACAAATAATAACATCATTAATATCATTTAATGTAGTTTCATCGAGTTTCTATAAATATTGAAAAGATAACATATGAAATACTTAATAAAATTACATCAACCATAAAGCAGATTCTTTTTTTATACACTTTTAGATAGTATAATATAACTTGGGTGGTTGTATCATCAAATACAATTGGATCTTCTTTAACGCTTTTCTATAAAAAAAAGTAAATAAATTAATAAACTAAGTAAAAATTTATCTTATTGATAGTTTAAATTACTTTATAACTAAGTGATGCAGTATATGTAGCAATTTTTCGATCTTGAAAATTAAAACTTACCTAAAAATTTGATATTAATGGTATATAAATCACTAAAATTTGTTCCATAAAGTATTTACATCATTATAAAATTCTAAAAAGGATATATTATACGAAATATCATGTAATATTTGATCAATATCAGGCCAATAGTCACAATATTTTCCCTAATTTTATAATTTATACATGAAAAATAGTTAATATTATCATAATATATATATTCTTATAAAATTTTAAGATGTTACTTGGCAAGTTATATCAACTAAACACCTTAACAAACATCCGACAGATACGCTTTTATACTGCATTTGTAAAATTGAACGTAACTCTTCTAAAGATATATTTGATGTGAGAACCAAAATTCTCATGATTGAAACAACAATATTAAATGTAATTCCAGTTAGGATATTATTACGCATTATATTAGATAATGCTATTTTCTATAATTAAACAATTATTTTTCACACAATACAAATGATGATAGTTGAAGTTTTTCATATAAAATACTTACTTTTAAACGACCAATATAAAATGAAAAGAGAATTTCAGTTGCAATACGGCTTTCTGGTTTTAGATAACAATACATTCGACAAAATGCAGACATTGGTATTAGTAGTGACTCAACATCACTACTTTTACCAGTTGACATAATATTACAAACCGTTTCATAATTTAAAATCAACTATATAATAAGTAAAAGAAATTATTTGTATTACAATATTTATACATATTCATTTGGGAATCGATTTTTATTAGTTGAAGATGCCAATGAGTTAAACAACTTCTACATAATATAAGAATATAGAGATATAATGTACTATATTATTAGATGGGTGTTAGTCCCAAAACACACTTACTGGATAAAAAAACACTATAACATTGTATAATGATAGTGCTGTAGTTTTATATTTAGATGAATCTGCCATTTTATTGATTTTTTCAAAATATTTTGATACTAAATCGACTATTGATTGTTTTGGATGATCAAAGTAGTTATTAAATTGTTCAGGATTATTTCCAACCATATCAAAAATAGCCTATAATAAAATAATATTATAAATTTTTTAAGTTATTATAATTGAATAATGTTTTTATAGACAATAATTTGTAAAATATATCATCAAATTCAATCATATTAGAACCTACTTCAATAGTTTTCCACATAATAATATTTTTATTAACTTTTTTTGTGGATAATAATTTTAATCGTTCTAAAAATATTTTTTATAGCATGATATTGTTGAATCTATTAAATTATGTACCCTCTAAAAATGGTTCTAGAAAATCCATATTTAAAACTAAGCAACTACACAAGTGGTGAAGTGTTGGCTCATCATCAGTATCTTTTCCTTTATTTAATACACTATCCATTAATTATAAAAAACTTATAAACTGATATTAGCTTACCGTATATTTATACAGGCGGAAACAAATGTAAATTTTGTCACGCTTATTAGTCGTAAATATTTACAAGCATACAATTCTAGAAAAGGATCTACAGTACCATTTTCATTGCAAATAATCTTAATGAAAAATTTTTAAACCTTTTACAATTATTTTAATACGAATAAATATGTATATTTCTATTCAAATATAGTTATTACTTTCAATAAAACAATAGTTAAACTTTTTAGTTGTTCATTTGATAGTGTTGAAAGATATTCATTACAATTCTAAATGACATAGATTACTTATTAATATCTATATATAACTTTTTATATCAAATATACAGCTTTAAAAGCTTTATAATAGAGATAAAACCATGATCTTTTATTTTTACTGCTTTCATTCATCCAATATGACTATATGTATAAAACATTTGAATAGTAGTTATTTTGATAATTGACAATAGAAAAAAAATTGTGTCTTACAGTATCATTTTCACATTTTGCCAAAAAATTGGTTATTTGATTTACAAAATCAGGAAAATCATATTTGCTAACTTCAATAATGGAATTTTGTATTATTTTATAGCGATAAATAAGTTCATATTGTGATGATACAACAGACGTATACTAAAATTAAATAAATTAGAAATTATTATATGATTTTTGTCTAAAAAACTTTCCATTTAATTACATCGTCAATTTTATTGTTCATTGCGGCCATAACAACTTCATCATGAAGCATTCTTTTCTTCCTTTTAAATTGCAACATCTTATCAAAAATAGATATCTCACTCTAATTCTCTCTAATTCGAACTATTTTACATGCGTAATTATATTGTAAGCTTTCTGCGTAATATTTTTATCTACTTAATTTGTGATATAAAGCTTATAATTTTCCTTTTTAAGGTGTTTCATATGAAATTACTCGACAATAAGCCCATTATTTCACGACTGTAAGTCGAATACCAATTATTATATTTTTTGATTTTCTTTTATATTTTTGAATTTATTATAATAAGATTATAATTACATTAAAAAAAATATAACTAAAAAAATAATTATCTAAACCTTTAAATATACAGTTTAATTTAATTATCTAATTTTTGTTACTAATATTATATGAGCCTTTTTATGTCAAGTCTATAAATACACCCGCAATTCAATATGGATATAAATGTTATAATTGTTAAGATATAATATTATCAATTAATAAAGCTTCACATAACTGATTATATAAACTCATTCATTGTTATTTTTTCTTCACCACACTTATCAATTTCTTAAATTATCAATAATGCAATTATTTTAATAAAAATTATTTACTATATTATTTTAATTGTTTTTATATCACATAGATTTCTAAAACATTAAAGATTAATAAACCATCATCTAAAAAGTACACGTTAACATACTTAATATAATTATATTTACTTCATAAATATGTTTGATTTTAAAATACATACATTTTATTAATAAAAAATGTTCTTATTTTAGAAAAGCTAAAAAAAAGAATACTGAAATTATTTATAGAATGGTCATGTTGATTGGCGTATTAAACTGCCATAATCACATAAGTGATTACCTGTAAATTTGACAAAATAAACTCTTAAGCCAATAATAAGCTAAAAGTATTTGAGATGTTAAATATTGACCCTAGTAAAATCTGTTTTCAGTTATATATATTGCTAATCATGTGAAAAAATTATCAAATCTGCTTAAAGATTTACAATCAAATTAGATATACTCAACGTCCATCATTGTTACAAATTAATATTCCAAAATAATTCACCATTTTTATTGATATCAATATTTTTATATATATTCCTCATTTCATGTTAATATCAGTTTTTAAAATTAATAAAATAACAATATCTATAGACATCAACTAATTTTAAAATATATACATCAAATAGAAAAATTAATCATATTTTACTCTGTCGTACATAGTTCGTTTTAGTTCGTAAATACGACATTGGTAAAATAAATTAGTATTTATACATACAAATTTCATATCTATTATATAATTATTTTCATTTATTTTATAATTACTATGACTCTATGAGTAGTAGTGTTAACATTCTTCGCTTGATTAATAGCAAAAAACTAATTTTAAGCATTAATAACGAATAAATTTGATATGGCACGTCAAATGTTTTATTATTATTCACTATAAGTAATCAAACAATCATAAGAGTCCAATAGAAGTTAGATTTTAAACAAATATTATAATTTCATTTCTATATGTTATAACCTGATATACGTTTCTATCAATAAATTTCATTATAACTCAGCAGATCATTATTCATTAGATAACAAAAAATTTAATAAAATAAACAATATCATTCGATTCAACTGTAACAACATATATGTTGATCATTTATTATATAGTATGTTAAATTCCATATTTTTCTAACACTAAAATAATCAAATTTAATGCAAAAAAATCATTAAAATAATTATTCATAAATATATTAATTATTATGCCCACTTACTATTATAAATTTATTTATTTTTTATATATACTAATATTTATGTCATAGTATATAATGTAACCATATGATGTACCTTTTTATAAAGATTTTATAACTTAAAACTAGAAAATTTAGTTTAGAGCATTCATATAGGTTCATTTTTTAAGCAATATATAGCGAGAAATCTCCTTGATAATAAACAAAACTCCTACAATCAAACTATGCTTGTAATTTGAATCACTATACAAAAACTTATCTATAGTATTGTTAGTCTTACTGAATAATATTGGTATATTTTAAAAAAATGAAAATTTATATACAATAAATTATGCTTTTTGAAAAGATATAGCACTAACTAACGATATAATCGTACTATGATACGATGTCCAACTAACACTTTCGTCGTATACATCGTAAAGGAAAGGAGTTTTAGTATTTTTAAAATTAATAATATTATTAATTTTAAAATGTTATTATTATTTGATTAAAAAATGATTTAATATTTTTAAATGCAAAATAAAGAACATAGGAACTCAAAAAAAAGCTTTTTAAACAATTAACTAAATTTCGTATATGCTCGGATATCTCATGACAAGTTGGTCTAGTTTTATACAATTTTCGCAGAGCGATTATTATTTTTCTTACTATTTATTATCATTGATTTAAAATTGTAAAAAAAACACTAAAAAATTAACGTATTAACTCAAAGTTAATCTTAACGTTACTGTTGAAATACTATTAGTATAATTTAACAATACTAACTGAGAAAAGCGATTTAGGAATGGGTAATTCAGTATAGTTTTATATACATAAATTATTTTATACACTTACAAAAATTCTAGTTTTTAGTTATTGCTTTAGCTTGTGATATAACAAGATGGAGTTCAACAACTCAGTCTCATCACCTTTTGTTGATTTCATACATGCACACAATTCTATTAAGTAAACATCTTACAATATTATCTAATATAGTAAATTTTCTCTCTATCAGTCTAGTAAGAAGAATTATAGTATGATTATTTTTAGGAACATAGTAATTTAACAATTATGGTTACCTATCTCAATACGATATCATATAATAGAATGATAGTTATCTATTAAATTAATTATATAGTGTAACATATAGTTATTAACATTTAGAGGTTGATTTTAAAATTTATAAAAAATGATTTTCCGTTTAAATATTACATTATCGTAGTTACTAACAATTAGACGTATATTATTCCATTATTGTTTATTATGATAATATCATATTCTATAATACATCATTAAAAAATTACTTGCGTAAATGCCAATTTACAATATTTATTTCAAAATCAAATTAAATTTAAAGACGTAATTTCCTGTTGTTGGCAGTTATGATATATTTGATCACGTGACAGAATGTAAATTAGGTAATATGTGTTTGCCATGAATTCAATTGAAAAAAGTGAGGTTTAATGAAAAAATTTATTTTTTAATAATAGTTGTTTCTTCAAAAATATTAAATACTAGTGACAATTTTTTAATTTACGTTAATGTAATAAGTTTAGTATGATAACTGATATTATTGTTTGAAATATATGTAATTAATTTCTAATTTTAACTTTAAATAAATTTATGATTAGAATTATGTTAATAGATATGAATAATTAAACATGAGTATATATTCTAGATTAATGATACCAGGAAAATAAATCTTTAATCTATATATTCAAAATTAAAAGAAAATTGTAATGATCATCTAATCTACTAATTAAATAAACAATGCAAATTAATTAGCAATATTATTAAAAGTGCGACGGTACTATACGAGTGTTTGCGCACAAGGGTATAATAATTAATTAGGCATTAGGGTTGATGGATGAATATCATCAGAGTATTTTAGCCATCGATTTTTCCAACTATCAATATTCAGTAATATAGAAATTTATTATAGACTTATTAATGGATTATATTTATTTTTATTCATATAATATTTTATAGGATTGGTACAATAATGTGAATAAAAAGATGCAAAATTTAGAATCAATGAAAATTGACTATACCAATCTATCTGATTTAGAATTTTTATGTCAATTTCAAAAGTTGGTAAGCAGTAAATATTTTTAATCAATTAGTTTTCTATAAAATAATGGTAGTAGCTTAAAAATAATTGTTTTAGGAAGAAATATGTTGTAGAAATAATGGCATTGAAATTCTTCCCAACAATTCAACATTCAAAAATAATGAGCTAAAAGTATTTTTTTGCATTTTTATCATATTAATCTATATTATGGAATAGGTATTGAAACTAGCAAAAAATCGGCTTAATCTACAAACCATTAACAATTATATTGAAAATATTAACACTTTGGAAACTATTGTAAAATTATTATTAAATAAATAGTTATTTTTTATATTTAAAAATAGGATATTTCAGAAAATCATTTAGAACATATACCAGATTCAATAAAAAATCAAAAAAATTTAATTGTATTAAATTGCTCTAAAAATAAGTAAGTTTTTTATTGCTTAAAAGTAAATATTTTCTCACTTTAAACCTTTGTTATAGAATAGAATCCATTCAACATGATGTATTTAATCTGTATAATTTTTTTAGAATTGGTTTACTTTTCTTTAGCTTTTAAAAAATATGAATCAATTGAGATACATAAATTTTTCTTATAATTCTCTCAGTAGTTATATTATTTTTATTGAATGAATAGTTATGTAATCACTTGTATTCTTAGATGAGGTGGCTATAAATCAAAAGATAGATGGGATTCAGCATTTGGTATTTTATACTTCAATAAAATAAATTCAATTCTTTATCTATAAAAATTATATTTAAATATTTTTTGATCATTTGTTTTTAATTTAAAAATGTATAATCATTGATGAATTTTATCATTTTGTAGGATATAAGCCACAATCCAATAAAAGTTATGGATCACATGTAATATAAGTATAGCGATATAAAATAACTGTTTATTTTTAGGTTTTTTCATAACTTTGAATCATTAAGAATCTTGAATATATCAAATATTGGTGTATTTTTTATATATATTATATAAAACATATATTGTATACTTTTACTGCACTATATAGCTATCAAAATTGTTAGAAAATATAGATAGCACCACCTTTTTTTCACCCTTACAGAAATTAATGGGTAAATTTTATATATCCTACATATAAATATGATAATTCTTGTGTTTAGAAATTAATATATCATACAATGATTTAAAAGAAAGTAAATTTATTTTATTTTAATAATATTAATAGTGGGTTTTTATTGAACGTATATTCAATAAATATTCCATTTTTTAGTTTAAGGTATGTTAGTATAATAGAAATGTAGCTTTCGATTGTCATACGCAAGAAATATGAAATTAAGTGCCTTTTATTTTATCCACTTGATTAATGCAGTTTTAATTAAAGCTAATTCTACAATATATTACTATCTATTCAATAAATACTATTACTAATATAATATGTAGTTCCACCATCATTGTATGAATTAACAACACTAGTTAGATTGAATGCATCTCACAATAAAATTTCATATATCTCATCAAAAATCGGTAAATTTATACTATATAGTATGTAATAGTAATCCTTAGATCAACTCATTCAACTTTCTACACTTAGTTTATCGTCTAACAAATTAACTAGTTTACCAGTATTTTGATTTTATTATAATACATTATATTTCTTATACTTTAGTCTTCAATGACTGATTTAACAAATTTAAAAGCATTATATCTAAATGGTAAGTGTTTAAAGAATACATGATAATCTTTTACTTGATTTAAAAATCATATTTTGCCTTCTTATCATTTCATATAATCTTGTCTGCTTTTTTTATAACAAAAAAGCATACATTTTAAATCTAAACTTTTATATAAATTAAAAAAATGCATTTTAAACAGAATTTAGAAATTTTTTTATTAGATAATGAACTATGTCTGTATACTCTTCCAGACAGCTTTGAAAAACTAGAGAATCTAGTAATAGACCTTATACTAAGTTTTTGAAAACTCAAATGAATCTATAGGAAACATTTATGTGTGCATTTAACTCATTGACATCTATTCCAGTGTCGTTGTGCAGTTGTGAAAAATTATCTACTCTTATTCTTAACGATAATGACTTACATACTGTTCCGTCTGAATTTTATTATTTAAAAAATTTAAAAGTGACATTAAATCAATCCTACACATTTATATTTTATGTTGCTATAGACATTTGAATATCGCAACAATCCAAACTTTATTATGCCTGAAAAACCTGCAAAAGATAATGATGAATTTCGTGACATGGACTTTTCATTTGATAACGTTAGAAATATGGTGGCTACTTTGTTAAAACAAAAATTTCGATTGGAAGCGGAAGGTAATTTTAGATTATGAAATTTGTTGATCTTTTTATATATAAAATATTATGGTAAATTTCTATTATGTAAAAGAAAAAAATTTTGTAATTAGAATGTTTTTGAGCCTTAATCTATTTTTATGAATTGAAAATGACTGTATTTGTATTATTTTAGAAAAAGAAAGACTTAGAATTCAAAAAGAAGTAAATTGTGAAAGCTTAATTCATCTTGTGATATTAAATATTTATTTTCTTAAAGAAAGATCAAATTACAGGCGGTGGTGTTAAAGACAAAGCAGAAATACAGGTGTGTGTTAACTTTATAATGGTTTTTTATCAGTTTTATTAAGAAAATTATGGAAGTTGAATCAAAGAAAATTAAAATGGTAACTTTTAAATACTTTAAAGTTGTTTAATTGACTTCATTAGAAAAATATTACTGGTATGTTAGCATGATTTTTAATGGCATAAATAAAACTCACTATAAGAACTACAAGATAATAAAAAAAATGATTCATGTGCAGGTTCAGATATTCCTGTAGCTCCTCCCGTACCTGTTTCACTTAACAAAAGTTTTATTGAACAGTAATTCTGCCTTATTAATTATTCGCTCAACCGATAGTACTTTTATTTTATTTTGAAATAAATCTTAGATCTTTTGAAACTCAAGTCGATGTTTCGTCTATGTTTCCTTCAAATGTGTCTACTGATGTTGGCATATTTAAATTTCAAATTGAATCGTTTCATCCTTCTCTAATTGATACTTCGCTGATTAGGAAATTTTATACCGGCGACTGTTATATTGTATTAAACGTATCCTCCTTTGTTTTTTGAATTCAAATTTTTTTTTTACAATTACATAGAATTACCTTAATGATACAAATAATCTTCAACACGATATCTACACATGGATTGGAGGAAAGGCTCCAGTATTTTACATTAACTTAATAGTATTTATATTTACTGATTAGTTAGAAAAAATGGCTTGTTCAGCTATGCACGCTGTTAATCTTAGAAGCTGCTTAAAAAACACTAACTACATCATAGTAATATTAATAACCTTGATGAGCCTGTTTACCATCTAGTTAGCGAATTGAACAAGGATTGGAGCCAGTTAAATTTTTAGATATTTTTGGCGGTGAAATAGAGATAGAAGATGGTTTAGGAACAAAAACTAGCTTCATTTCTGTTAAAAAACAAGTATGAATTTTATATTGAAGATAAAAAATTATCATTTCTTTATTTACACTATATTAGTTTCATTTTTTATTGTTACATTTAGGTTATAAGATTAGGTTTTAGGCTAGTTTTTGGAAATAAAATATATTTTCTACTGTTTATCATATATTTTTATTTAATATTAACTTTAATGATTTTTGTATTGTGTGTTTTGACTGAGAACGAATTAACAAGTTTTTATCTTTTTATGTTAATTATTTAAGAAATATTTTATAGTATTTCAATTAGATATTAAATTTTTTTTAATATATAATTTTCCTGTTAACAGAATTCTGTTATGTTCTAAATGAAATCTGCACTAATTGTTTCGGACATTGTATTTCTATTAAGAAATTGCAGATTTAAAATTATATATCTATTTATCACTTATGGTTGCACTGCTCTAACATTTCAGATTTGGTTTTATATTTCAATTTATTTTATGATTACAGAAATACTTAACTTTATACATTTTCTTACATACTTTTAAAAATTAAGTTAATTTTTTTAATACTCATAACCTTTTTTAGCGACCTGAGCCAAGGTTATTTCATATTACGACAACATCGACCAATTCCTTCAAGATCCGTCGGGTTTTTAAAACTTTTTTATTCAGAAAAAAATTTTTTAAAATAGTTAAATTTAATTTAATTTAAAGGTTCCAATTTCAAGAAATGTTCTAAGTTGTAATGGAGTATATGTGTACGACCTTAACATCAAAATGTATCTTTGGTGCGGGGAAAAAACTAACGTTATTCTTCGAAATAAAATAAGGTAAAAATTTTCTTTAATTTTTAACGTATTTTAAAAGTTTAAATAATAGATTATTCCTTGAAAAAGTCATTAAAAATGATAGAAAAGGTCACGGTGAAATTATAACCGTTCTCGTACTATTAACCTACTACCATCATATAATTAATTTTATTTTATTCAACATAGCAAAATAGTGAATCTCAGGACTTTACTAATGAATTCAATAAAGAAGCTTTAAAATATGATAATTTTCAATATGTTCCAGAATTATTTGATCGTCCATTAATTCTATTTCATATTAGAATGACAAACGGCCTAGTATATATTAATCAAGGTATGTTTTATAAATTATAAACTTGAAAATATAAAAAATTACTATTGTAAGTCAACATTGCACTATTCTATATTCTATAATAGTGAGTAAAATCGACTTTAATAGAAAAGTTTTTGTTTATTTATATTAATTAATTCTAAAATGTAAAATATTTCGTAGTGGCGCCTATCAGAAAGCAGTTCAGAAAAGAAATGTTACAATCCACTGAAATATACCTTATGGATTGTTATATGGAGCTCTACCTTTGGTATGGTCGAATGACCGATCAAAAAGATAGAGATATTGCCTATCATGTTTCTTGTGTCATTAAAGAATCGATAAATAGACCAGATGGAAGTCAGTTGTTTTCAGCTGTTGAAGGGTACAATTTATAAATTTAATCAAAATTATAAAACTATATTTTTAGTGTTGAATCAATGATTTTTAAATCATTTTTTACCCTTTGGAATGATGTTGTAGAAACAAATTATACACTAAGTGCTGAGACAGTTACAAAAAAAAATGAAGTAATAAATAGCATTTTTTATTGTATTTAAAAAAAATATTCTCAATTTTTTGTCATATTGAAACGAAATTAACTCGTTTTTGAATAATATTTGTGTGCATATTATTTAAACTTTTTAAATTTTCGATTCTATATAAGCATTATTTTGTCTTAAACTTTCTATACTATATATATTTAATATTACACAACATAATGATAAATAATAATTTCCGACTAGTTTTTGTAAAAAAACATACATAAAACATTATCTTTTCAAATAACACCTTTTTGTGCTAATTTCTTCTAATCACATTACTATGTTAGAATAAAAAAATTCAAACAAAAGTCAACAATGATAAAAAACTATACACTCATGAAGATTTTAACTTGCCTAAAATAGATATTGATCCAATATTTTTGCCAAGAGCGCCTCTATGTCCTCCAAATGAGATGGTAAAATTTATTTTTTACATCGTTTATTACCAAATAAACTACTAAAGATGAACGAGATTAATGATCTTAAAAAAGGCTTGTTAAGTATGGAAGGTTTTGTACTAGAAAATGGAAGCTTTACAAGTTTAGATCCTAAAGAAATTGGTATATTTAATTAAGAAACTACTATGTACATATTCTATATTATTATCATATATAAAATTTAGGCCATTTCTACAGCAACAATTGCTATGTTTTCCTTTGCAAGTTTAGTGAATTTGATGAGACTGAAGGAATAGCTTATGAACCTAGTTATACAGTGTTTTTCTGGGAAGTAATAAATTAATGATACAAAATTTATTTAAAACTTTTTTTTAAAAGGGAAAACATTGTTCCAAAAAGGGCTGGCTTCTTTTTAGCTTTAGGTATGTACCCTTTCTCTTCTTATATCTTTAATAGTATTCAAATGATTTATTTTAATAAAAATAATTCCTCAACTGTTCAAACATAAATATTTGATTAGTCTCCAAAAAAAATTTCAAATGTCTATAAAAGCCGATATCGAAATTGAGCGTATTAAACAGCAACAAGAAAGCCAATCATTCCTTGGTATTTTCTACAAAAACCTTATCTATCATAGAGTAAAATAATTTTTTCTTACTATATATGATTGTTAAAAAAATTATCATTGATATTTTTTAAGGGTGAAAGACCTATAAAAAAGAATTTAAGTATTACGACAAATGAGAATGAATCACAATCTGCAGTACTCCAGGAGAGTTATTATGATCAATCTGGGATACATATGTTCCAAGTTAGATCAATGGCAGAAATAATCACATGTCGTTGTGTTGAAATTGATGTGGATGCAGGATATTTATCCACCGAATTCGCCTATATAATTGTATCTAAGACCAATTCTCAAGATATTGGAAAAATTTTTGTTTGGATTGGTAGCCACTGTGATGAATATGATTGTGAGCATGCGAAGAGTTATGGGGAGCGTTTTTCACACGAATACGGCTATGAATTAACAATTTTTTATGAGTCTAATGAAAGTGATGAATTTTGGGAAATTTTTGGAGGCAAAAAAGAATACAGCAAAAATAGCTGTATGAGAAACTCAACTCGACTTTTTAGGTGCACAAATGATCAAGGATTCTATGCTATAAGAGAAAGATGTGCTGATTTTTGCCAGGTTTAATCTTTTTTTGTAAAATTTTAATTTATTATTTGATTAGATTGATTTGATTTTTGATGATGTCATGCTTGTGGATTCTGGGGAGGAAGTAAATAATAAATTCCTATCTCTATTAACATTATGCTTTTATTATAATGGAATAGGTCTATATATGGATTGGGGAAAGTGCAAGTTCCCTTGAGATCAAGTTAACTAAAAAACTTGCTCCCATATATCTTCAACAGTTAGCTAACGAAAAGAATTCAAACAATAGAACATTAAAAACCATTTTTATGGGAAATGAACCTATTGAATTCAAACGTATTTTTCAAGGTTTTGATTAGCAGTGATAACTATCAAACAAGCAATCAGTAGAAGCACCAATATTAGTCTAGTATAATTTTACCATTTATAGTTTTATTATTTTTTTTTCTTTGTTAATTGCTCTAATTCATTTTTATATAAAATAAATCAGCTAAATCTTCAAAGTGCTTTTAAAGAATACTAATCTTATTATGTTAAATAATAAAAATACATTTATTCATTATTTTGTCCGCTGTAGTAATTTTTTTATAATATAACTGAGTTTGCAGAATATATTATCACAAGTGAATCCCATGTTGCATAGCTTGATACTATAGTAGCTTTTAGAATAAAATTGCTTTTCATAATATATTTATTCAATAAAATACTTCAAACATAAAATTCCATGCATAATTTCATTTTCATTAAAAAAAACTTTATAAATTTTATGAAAATTATTTGATGTTTCGCTTAACTATGCTTACTAGACAGTAAACATCATCATTTACGTAAAAAATTGTATTTAACGATTTATATATACATTTTGAAAGAGAATTAAACCATTTTAAAGAAATAATTTAAACATCAAAATTTCTCTCTTTACTCCGATAATTGATTAATCAATCAAACGCATGCGCATATTGAGTCATCTTCGTTTTGATGCTTAGGCGTAAGATCAATTTTACCACTTAACTTTATTATTTTATATGTTTTAATCAAAAAAAATTAGCTTTTATTTCTATTAAAGGTTAAAAATATTCATTGAATTAGGTTGTTAATTATAATTGAAACTAACAAAAGTATTGGCATGATATTCCAGGAAAATATTTTAAAAAAAAAATAACTTACAGCTTAAGAATGGATTCAAGATTTAAATAATTTAATAAAGCTTCATTTTTAAACTTAATTTAGTTAGAAACTTGATTAAAAACCACAGTTTAAAAATTTTCAGGTTTAAATAATTTTACATTAATTTTTATCAAAATTTCTTGTTTTATTTATGTAAGATATAACTAAATGAAAATATAGAATAAATTAATTAAGATTTTTTTGTGTTACAAAATTCAAGTGTAGCTATTACATACTACACAATATTTTTAGTGTTAAATTGATCATGCTAATTTTCTTCTTGAATAGTATTATTAGCTTGTAATATTAAATACTAAGAATCCATATATAATAATGATATATTGTTAATAATAAATGTAAATTTATAATGAATATACAATAGTATTGAAATTTATAGTACTAACAAAATATTTTAAAAGGATCATTTGATAAAAAAATTCAATATATATGGCTTAAATAGTAGTAGTAAATATTAATTTAATCAATATTGTTTTTTATAGACGCATAATATTTTAAAGCGTATCATTAAACAATAAATAATATGAAGTATGATAATTAAATACAACAAATGGCAATAGTTACATGTTATTTTTAGGCATAGACTTCAATAGAGAAAAACGAGAAGTAAATTCTCCAACTAATGAACTATCTAATGATTTAATAGCTCGATTATAGAGTGTAGTAACCATGGCCATAGATGTAGTTTGGTTACGGGAATCAAAATATAGTCGATCTTCAAACTGAATATAAGCCAACCATTTATCAATGTCTACAGTAGTAGGATCACGTTGGTAGGAAGGTTTATTTACGAGATGTTCATATAATCTTCGAACATATGGTAAATTTTTAGATAATTGTTTAGAAGTTATTGAGATTGAAAATACAAAATATTGAGCAATTTTATCTACCAATTTTACATCCATATCATTAATATTAACAAGAGTTAACACATTTTCACATATGTTTTCCATAGATATAAGATCTCTACACTTAGCACTCGTAAGTAAGCACAATATATAGTGGTTTAAAACATCAGGAAATTTGTTATGAATTAGCTCCATTAATTCAATTATAAACTTTTTTATTACATCTATTTCAGATTCCAAATCTTTTAAAAATAAAATTCTATCAAATAAGTGAGAAATAGCTAGTATTAAATCATTTTTTTCGAAATTATTGTTAGATTTTATAAGAGCATTATTCCAAAGTGTAAGGTCACTTGATAAAGATAGATTATCACTGATATGGTTTAAATAAATGAGCCATATAGGCGAACAATTAGGATAGAGTAGCAGATATTCGTTTATGGTAATTTTAAACTCGTTACATAGTTCATCATTTTTAAATGATGATTTGTTGATAATAAGTAAAAACATATTGAGAGTATTAATTGCAACATTAGGTGAAGGTGGATAATTTAAACAATCGTGTGAATTTTCGTTAAATATTGTTAATAGGAAATTTTTATTTTCTCGTATCTATATTAATTAAAAAAAATTAAAGCTAATAAGTCAAATATATTACCATTTTCACATTAAAATCATCAAAATTATTTTCACACAATAATAATAATGAACTAGAATATGTATTTGCAGCATGGATTATATCTAAAAATAAAAACATTCAACTATCAATCATCAACATTTTACCATCTTTTTGAATATTTTTGATACTTGTGAGGTACTTTTTAAGAATATTTTGCATAGTATTAACATGGTCTACAAATATAAGTGTATATAAAGATAGAAAGAATAAATATTTATAAAAAGAAATGAAAATATAAACTAGAATAATATACCACTAAGATTTTTTCCTAATTCAAAAGGACAGCATGATATATGATTTAATGTAACTTGCAAATGTTCTAAAGTTAGATGGCCAGCCATGTATATACTTGCAAAGAATCAATAAACGAAATTAGTTAAAAAATACCATTCAAATAGTTGTAAAATAAGATTATAGTGAAATAGTTGATTTTTTGTACATTGAATAACGGTATTTAAAAGTTTGGTATTATCTAAAGGTATAAAAATATTGTGAAAAATTATAAATTCTCACATTCACAAGCTTTAAGTGCTTTATGAACAATATCAATAATAAGATCAATTTTTTTGCTAATATCAGTAGTTTTTTTCTATTAACAAAATAAGTGTGAATTATATGTGATTTATTCAACACAACATACATGAACTATCTGTAGGCATTTAAATTCAATTATCTTAATCAATATACACATTATGAAATACAAAAACTAATACAATATACCGCATTCCATAGCTTGATATCACCATTTAAAATAGTGGTCGCTTTATCATAAATCTTTTCAGACATAGTAAGATCTTTATTAATGGTATACCATTTAGATGCTATCTTCCATGCTTCTGTACATTAAATTTTAGTATGTTTATCTATCAATGTAATGATTACCACAATTTTTAAAATTCTTCCTTAGCATCTCAGATAAAACTTGAGAAAATAAGTAGGTTTCATTCTATAATAAAAAATGCTAATAAACGCTAATAAAATTCGTTTCTAATAATAATTTGGAGTAAAACTGTTTTCAACGTTTAAAAAGTTACTTAAACCAATGATGTTAATAAAAGGTTACAAAATAAACAATATATAAATGTTAAACATCGTGAAAATAAAGAACAGAATTTACTATCATACCATTTTATAGCACAAATATATGTGTTGGTCATATATATCAAGATCACTCTATACATAACAACAATAGCAAAAGTAATAATCAGATTTTTAATATATATATATTACTGGAAATTTTTTGTGATAATTCTAAAAGCATCATATTACTACAGTTATAATATTTTTTTACATATAATAATTGAGCTTACATTATACATATAGTGGAGACGTTCAAATTGTCGTGATATTAATGCTTCACCATGAGAGAATTGAAGCTTCTATCATTAAGATAATATTTTTCATACTAATATAGCATATTACCTTAATTCTTTTATTCATCAACAATAATAACGATGAATCATACTTAAAATTTTTTTAATAAATTCGTTAAATTTATTTATACTACTTTTAAATAGGATAAAAAATCTTCACGTTGAGGATGTCTCTTACATATTTGATATTCATGTTTTTTTCTATTTTCAACTATTTTTCTACATTATTATAGTTTAATAATCATGAAAAATTGCATAAATAAAGCTAACCTTAATTCATGCTCATCAAAGATTCCACTACCAATAAACACTTCCGACATTGAAAGAAAATCTTCCAAATTTTCCAATACTTTTTCAGCCATTTTCAAATACGATTATTAAAATATAAGCAGTAAGTAATTTTGTTCACGCTACTACGTGTACGACCGTCAATAAAAAATGCGACACGTGCGTACGCATCAATTGTAAAACATTTCTTTTTCGTTGTAATTAATCTTATTGGTATCTCTTATCACTTAAATGCAATTTTCACAATAACTATATCATTTCATTGACTATTATTAATATTAAATAATGGAACATTACAGTAATTTTTGGTCAAACAAGTTTTTTCGCTATATTATACGCATGCGTCATATTAAAATTTGTGTTATTTGTTGACCAAACACTTATATGGAATTTATATCATTAAAGTTTATAAAAAAAATATTCTTTCAGTATTTACTTACACACTTAAATTATTTCTAAATGTGAAAATATCTATTACTGACGTTAATAGGTGCATTTGTATATATTAAGCCGTATATTATTACTAGGATGAAAAGTATTAGAATAGATTTGATATACATGTAACTTAAAATAAAATATTTTCCAAAAAATATAAAATTTTTATGATCAACGTATTTATCAAAATTAATATAGGGTTCATGCTTTGCGCAAGCGCTTGAATCAGCTACTTTGATAATATGCCTGCCGTGGATTCTTCAACAATATTAACATTAATTATCGAACAAAAATTTAACGAAGCACTGAAAGAGTGTAAAGTAATATCAATATTTTCGATTTAAACGAATTTAAAAGTAGGAATATTTGAGGCAATCAACATCCCATAAAAGTATAAAACATTATCATGTGAGTGTAATGAAGGGTTACTGTTTGTTCAAATTAAATAAATATGTTAAATCAATTAAAATTTATGAAAAAATTATATCCCAGTTCGAAAAAACAACTGAGAAGGATACAAGAATACCGATTGAAGCATATGAGGTTAGTGGTTACCTTCTTGAAATTAAATGAAAAATTTACCAGTGTTGTATTATTTATATTATAAAAGGGCTTAGCTAGCGTATATGAAGAATATTGGAATTCTAAAAATGATAAATCTGCTGCTATAAAACTATTATCAATTTATTGCCAACTGTTACCATATGGAAAAATTAAGTAGAACGATATATTAACTATTTTTTATTGTGTTTAAATTATAGAAATGACAAAAAATATGTAAAATATCTACAGAAAATCATTAAAATTTCTACAAAAATATTCAATATCGAAATGGTATATAGTTTGTCTGTGTATTTATGTATAATAATATATTATTTTGAAGATGATAGAAAAATTTAATGAATTCTGTGAATTTTTGAACAAGGGAAATGATGGCGAAATTGAAAATAACTACAATATGCTAATGGAATTATACCATGAAATTTATGAAAGTGTGCTAACAATCGTAATCTTATATAAATATAATTAAATAATATAATAAATTGTTTAGTTTAAGATAAAATTTTTTAACAATAATAATGTTATTATGGGAAAAAATTCTTTTTGCATTTGGATTCAAGTATTCATACATTATTTAGTATGATATGGTTTAATAGTACTCAATTATAGATTTATACATGGTTAATGAACTTTTATAAGTTTATTTATTCTCATAGTCAAATATTACCAAATGATAATATAGTAGCCATTTCTAAATCGGTTTCATATGACGTTTTATCCTTTTGTAAGTCAACGTTGACCTATTTAAATGGTAAATGGTCCAATCGTAATCTAGAGCAACATGCTATTGAAGAAATCTGTATTTCTTATGCTAGTGATATAAATGGTTCAATTAAAATTGATGAGTTGATTAAAAATTTAAACTTGGATGATACATGCTTGAAATATGAGAGTTTTACTGAGATTAATCATCGACAACTCATAAATTCTTGCATATCTCTTACTATTCAATGTGTATATGAGGCAATTCACTTGTTTTTTAATGATTATCCTGATGATCCAAAAATATTAGAAGTCATGTTTGTTTTTGAAATGAAAAAACACCTATGTAAATTTAAATTGTGGCATCATTTTATCATTTTTTGTTTTGAATCATATAGTAAGCTTACAGTATAGTATGATTATGAAATGTCCTTCACACACATTTGATACAAGTTTTTTTAACAGCTGCTCTCAAATGATAAACTTAAAAGAATCATTGAAAATTAAAATAGAATATTTTAATAAACAACTTTTAATGGTATTAAGTGGAAAACTTCCAGAAATTAATGAAATAGAAACCATATGCGATGACTATTGCACCGTTTCTTATAAATTTTATCTACATTACATTTATGTTGTTGTTCTATATCATTGTAATGATTACAAGGGATTTATTAATGCATGTAATGCATACTCTGAAAGTAAATATTTCTTAAATATACATTGTAAGCTATTTTGTGAAATTTGATTAGTCATCAATTTGTATAATACTGATGAAACATACACTGATGTAAAAGAATGGAACCTTTTTCAAGCTCAATTTAAGTAATTTATG
>JRUX01001324.1:0-23553 GCA_001407235.2 Kudoa iwatai
AAATTATTTTAAGAATAAATTATTTTTTGCTTATCTATATTTATGGGTTAAATGTTTACTTTTGAGGCAAATCTTCAACTTTTTTAATCGAAATTGATTTAGTTGAAGTGCTTGTAGTAGCAGTAACATTAGTTTGAATTTCACTAGCAATTTTATTTAATGATTTTTTTTTTATTGTTAAGCTATTATTAATCTCATTTATCCAATTTAATAGTATTTGCAATATTTTAGGTATATATTCAACAATCTTAGATGGCCATATATAACCTACCGGTTGATACATACCATATATTACGTCTGCAAAATGATGATATTGTTTTGGTAATGTTTTCACATTTGGCATATATTCACTTGGGTTAATCAAAAAACTTAATATTGAGTATATATTTTCTTCATTTGAACTTTTATTTAAACATTGTAACCATTTGTCACCACTTTTATATAAAATATTGAGAATGTTTAAAATGTTGCCGTAAAAGCGTGTAAAGATAACTGTATCCTATAATAAAACACCAAAAATCATTATTTATATTCATAGAGTTATATATTTGTGCATTTGATGATAAATAAATGTGGCAAATAAGATTATGATAGTTGCATTATCTACAAACCATTGTTAAACATATTAAACGTGCTTATGCATGTGATACTTTTTATAGTTTAAAAGGTCAAGTTTTTAAAAAAATTTTAAACTGCCATTATTAAACAAAATTTAAAATAATTACATGTTGTTTGAGTACTATATTAAATATAGCACATGTTTTGGAAAGTATTAAATCAGAAAAATTTGGGTCCAAATAAAACCCAACATTCTTCATGACATCGTGAACAATTTCATCATCAAGATAATATCTGGAAGTAAAAAGATTCATCAATGAAACTACCAAACGAGTAGCATCACTATAAAAATATGAATTTAAAATAACTAATATACCGTAGGTAAATAAAGTAGATAATAATTAAGTGCACTCAGTTTAAATAATAACAATTAGTTACCCTTCAGAATTGGTATCAACATTTATTGTTGACATGTAGAATGCAACAATTCTTTGAAATGAAAATGGTAACTACATAATTACCAAAGTATACTAAATAAATTCATATTTTTTGAGATACTTGACTAGTGCTATTATTTTTATCCAAAAATTTTAACGTCAATAAAGGAATATCTCTAGTTGTTGTATTGCTGTTTGTTTCTATTTGACGATAACTAGGTGAGTTTGTAAACAAATGAAAACATTTTCTTTCATATAGAGCAGCAGCTATTTCATGAGCCTATTATATATATTATGAACATAATTTATTTAGTCAATAATATGGATAAAAATATAAATGTTTTGTATACTGTTAATAGAGGTGTAGATGTGTTGCATTTGTATTCACTTAGGATCCTCATTATTGGTATTTTACATTCATTTTCTAATAAAAATATTTCTATTAAAAAAAAATTTGTCTATATTCTATATAAATATATGTATACGTAATTTTTCCATTAAAATAGCCTAATTCTATAAAAAATGAATTTATAAAAAAAATCTTATGCAGAAATTCTAAAACTTAAGAAAAATACAAAAGTAATATTTAATTTTAAAAGGTAATTTTGTTCTATATGATGAAATAGATAAATAAAAGGAAACTTGATGTTAACATTTTATGAAAAAATATTTGTTAAATAGAAAACGAATACTGAATATGATTTAAATAATATTTGAATTATCTTATAAAGTAAGCTAATGTAATTTATGAAATACGTATCGTGAACTAACTGGTATACACTAAAATGATCTAAATCTGAGTTCAAACAACGCCAAATAGTTTAAAATCTCTACTATTACTTTACATTTCAATTATATTTAAAAAAACAAAATTATAATGTTTACTTCTCAATAATTAAATATAATTATTATAAAAATTAGCCTTTTTTATGCAATACTTTGGTAACTATGTACATTGAATATATTGTAGACAATATTTTATAAAATTATTAAATAGCGTGTAGATGCTTATCTGGGTTTTTTTCTTCCCATTGCAATGATTAGTTTATATTTTTTTTATAAAAAAAACTTTTATTCTCCATTTTAAAGATAAATAACAATTATTTTTTATATTATTAAATTCTTTTAAAGGAGAAATATTAATTTTGTTTTGTTTTTAAATGTAAACAATTTATACAATTATCAATTCACTTCTTAAAAAAAATATTTAGACATTTGATGCTATCTATAAAAAATGTTTTTTTATTATATGATGTATAAGAATTTTTTTTATGTAATAATAGAGTTATTTATTAAACAAAATGGCCACAATTTTGTATATAAATAATATTTAAACTGAATAAAAACTGACGAATGATTAATTTGTTAGAATTAACTGTAATCATTTTATATTATGTCAAAAATAGTAACTATATGGGCAAAAAAAATTAAAAATATACTTTCAAATTCTTCATTATTGGCCATACAACTTTTGATTTGTTGAAAAAACTTAACTTTTTCTCCTTGGGAGTTACCAACAGCAGATTGTATACTATCATAATGGCTCATAATATTCAACTCGTTTTCTAAGCGTTCGAAGCAAGTTCTAACCATTTGATAAATCCATTCATTTTTTATCCACAGAAAAATATATAAACATTGCTATAACATATGAAAAAAATGAAGAAAAAGCTTATATATAGCTTAAATTACTTCAAGAGAATTCAACGCCCTGGTAATAAGTGATATTATTGCTTGATCATTTGCATCTATCTATTAAAAATATTTATAGATTTTCAAAGTGAGTCTAGTAATACCTGTATATTATCAGTTTTTAAGCTGGAATAATACTTTTTCTCCATAATATAGACAATCAACTTTAATGTGCAAAAAATAATTTCATCACTTGCATCGCTTTTTACTATATTTTCTGATAATATGGAAATAATTGAATAGCTAATTTCAAAATATTTATATCATTATTTTGTATTCATCATATTATAAGAATATTACTGTAGAATATAATTTTTTTCAATCCAGTGTTCAATATATTTTTCAGAATATAATAGCTCAAGAATCTTAAAAATTGTTATTATTATGTTTATATATATTATATTTATTTCAAAAATTTAATATTAATTTTTATGTAAGTAATTTATGTAAAAAAATGATCATAGTATATAATTTATTTGGAGCTATATAATAAATAGATTGACTTAATAATTAAAGCTTATAGAGAGCAGTAACGAGCTTTTATTGAAAAATTAAAATAATAATTTGTAGCAATGTTTTGTCAGTCTATTATAATTTATAAAATTATTTTAAATTTTTTCATCTATAACACAATTATAACAAAGTAATCAGTACTACCTGTTTATAATAAATAATATAGCTAAATTTGTAGATAATCAAACCCTAGGTAAGTTTATTCTTTAAAATAAAAAAAATTACTTTAACAAAAGTTATTAAAAAATTATACTTATTCTATTTGTTTAATATGAACATATTTATTTAAGAATAAAAGGACATTAATATTAAATTAAACAGACAATTTATAGGATATGTTTAACTAAATGGTAATAAAAATACATTATATTTGAAAAAATCAGCAGTATTAATTACATCTTATATGATTTTAAGAGGAAATTTTTTAACATAAAGAATAATTTCAATAATAATTTGTCTATTTATACATACTGTTTAGTAAAAATTAAAAAAAAGAATAAAATAGTTACATCAATTATCTTGTTATAGGTTTTCTTAAGTGGATAGCTGATTAACAATTTGCACATACAAATAATAACATCATTAATATCATTTAATGTAGTTTCATCGAGTTTCTATAAATATTGAAAAGATAACATATGAAATACTTAATAAAATTACATCAACCATAAAGCAGATTCTTTTTTTATACACTTTTAGATAGTATAATATAACTTGGGTGGTTGTATCATCAAATACAATTGGATCTTCTTTAACGCTTTTCTATAAAAAAAAGTAAATAAATTAATAAACTAAGTAAAAATTTATCTTATTGATAGTTTAAATTACTTTATAACTAAGTGATGCAGTATATGTAGCAATTTTTCGATCTTGAAAATTAAAACTTACCTAAAAATTTGATATTAATGGTATATAAATCACTAAAATTTGTTCCATAAAGTATTTACATCATTATAAAATTCTAAAAAGGATATATTATACGAAATATCATGTAATATTTGATCAATATCAGGCCAATAGTCACAATATTTTCCCTAATTTTATAATTTATACATGAAAAATAGTTAATATTATCATAATATATATATTCTTATAAAATTTTAAGATGTTACTTGGCAAGTTATATCAACTAAACACCTTAACAAACATCCGACAGATACGCTTTTATACTGCATTTGTAAAATTGAACGTAACTCTTCTAAAGATATATTTGATGTGAGAACCAAAATTCTCATGATTGAAACAACAATATTAAATGTAATTCCAGTTAGGATATTATTACGCATTATATTAGATAATGCTATTTTCTATAATTAAACAATTATTTTTCACACAATACAAATGATGATAGTTGAAGTTTTTCATATAAAATACTTACTTTTAAACGACCAATATAAAATGAAAAGAGAATTTCAGTTGCAATACGGCTTTCTGGTTTTAGATAACAATACATTCGACAAAATGCAGACATTGGTATTAGTAGTGACTCAACATCACTACTTTTACCAGTTGACATAATATTACAAACCGTTTCATAATTTAAAATCAACTATATAATAAGTAAAAGAAATTATTTGTATTACAATATTTATACATATTCATTTGGGAATCGATTTTTATTAGTTGAAGATGCCAATGAGTTAAACAACTTCTACATAATATAAGAATATAGAGATATAATGTACTATATTATTAGATGGGTGTTAGTCCCAAAACACACTTACTGGATAAAAAAACACTATAACATTGTATAATGATAGTGCTGTAGTTTTATATTTAGATGAATCTGCCATTTTATTGATTTTTTCAAAATATTTTGATACTAAATCGACTATTGATTGTTTTGGATGATCAAAGTAGTTATTAAATTGTTCAGGATTATTTCCAACCATATCAAAAATAGCCTATAATAAAATAATATTATAAATTTTTTAAGTTATTATAATTGAATAATGTTTTTATAGACAATAATTTGTAAAATATATCATCAAATTCAATCATATTAGAACCTACTTCAATAGTTTTCCACATAATAATATTTTTATTAACTTTTTTTGTGGATAATAATTTTAATCGTTCTAAAAATATTTTTTATAGCATGATATTGTTGAATCTATTAAATTATGTACCCTCTAAAAATGGTTCTAGAAAATCCATATTTAAAACTAAGCAACTACACAAGTGGTGAAGTGTTGGCTCATCATCAGTATCTTTTCCTTTATTTAATACACTATCCATTAATTATAAAAAACTTATAAACTGATATTAGCTTACCGTATATTTATACAGGCGGAAACAAATGTAAATTTTGTCACGCTTATTAGTCGTAAATATTTACAAGCATACAATTCTAGAAAAGGATCTACAGTACCATTTTCATTGCAAATAATCTTAATGAAAAATTTTTAAACCTTTTACAATTATTTTAATACGAATAAATATGTATATTTCTATTCAAATATAGTTATTACTTTCAATAAAACAATAGTTAAACTTTTTAGTTGTTCATTTGATAGTGTTGAAAGATATTCATTACAATTCTAAATGACATAGATTACTTATTAATATCTATATATAACTTTTTATATCAAATATACAGCTTTAAAAGCTTTATAATAGAGATAAAACCATGATCTTTTATTTTTACTGCTTTCATTCATCCAATATGACTATATGTATAAAACATTTGAATAGTAGTTATTTTGATAATTGACAATAGAAAAAAAATTGTGTCTTACAGTATCATTTTCACATTTTGCCAAAAAATTGGTTATTTGATTTACAAAATCAGGAAAATCATATTTGCTAACTTCAATAATGGAATTTTGTATTATTTTATAGCGATAAATAAGTTCATATTGTGATGATACAACAGACGTATACTAAAATTAAATAAATTAGAAATTATTATATGATTTTTGTCTAAAAAACTTTCCATTTAATTACATCGTCAATTTTATTGTTCATTGCGGCCATAACAACTTCATCATGAAGCATTCTTTTCTTCCTTTTAAATTGCAACATCTTATCAAAAATAGATATCTCACTCTAATTCTCTCTAATTCGAACTATTTTACATGCGTAATTATATTGTAAGCTTTCTGCGTAATATTTTTATCTACTTAATTTGTGATATAAAGCTTATAATTTTCCTTTTTAAGGTGTTTCATATGAAATTACTCGACAATAAGCCCATTATTTCACGACTGTAAGTCGAATACCAATTATTATATTTTTTGATTTTCTTTTATATTTTTGAATTTATTATAATAAGATTATAATTACATTAAAAAAAATATAACTAAAAAAATAATTATCTAAACCTTTAAATATACAGTTTAATTTAATTATCTAATTTTTGTTACTAATATTATATGAGCCTTTTTATGTCAAGTCTATAAATACACCCGCAATTCAATATGGATATAAATGTTATAATTGTTAAGATATAATATTATCAATTAATAAAGCTTCACATAACTGATTATATAAACTCATTCATTGTTATTTTTTCTTCACCACACTTATCAATTTCTTAAATTATCAATAATGCAATTATTTTAATAAAAATTATTTACTATATTATTTTAATTGTTTTTATATCACATAGATTTCTAAAACATTAAAGATTAATAAACCATCATCTAAAAAGTACACGTTAACATACTTAATATAATTATATTTACTTCATAAATATGTTTGATTTTAAAATACATACATTTTATTAATAAAAAATGTTCTTATTTTAGAAAAGCTAAAAAAAAGAATACTGAAATTATTTATAGAATGGTCATGTTGATTGGCGTATTAAACTGCCATAATCACATAAGTGATTACCTGTAAATTTGACAAAATAAACTCTTAAGCCAATAATAAGCTAAAAGTATTTGAGATGTTAAATATTGACCCTAGTAAAATCTGTTTTCAGTTATATATATTGCTAATCATGTGAAAAAATTATCAAATCTGCTTAAAGATTTACAATCAAATTAGATATACTCAACGTCCATCATTGTTACAAATTAATATTCCAAAATAATTCACCATTTTTATTGATATCAATATTTTTATATATATTCCTCATTTCATGTTAATATCAGTTTTTAAAATTAATAAAATAACAATATCTATAGACATCAACTAATTTTAAAATATATACATCAAATAGAAAAATTAATCATATTTTACTCTGTCGTACATAGTTCGTTTTAGTTCGTAAATACGACATTGGTAAAATAAATTAGTATTTATACATACAAATTTCATATCTATTATATAATTATTTTCATTTATTTTATAATTACTATGACTCTATGAGTAGTAGTGTTAACATTCTTCGCTTGATTAATAGCAAAAAACTAATTTTAAGCATTAATAACGAATAAATTTGATATGGCACGTCAAATGTTTTATTATTATTCACTATAAGTAATCAAACAATCATAAGAGTCCAATAGAAGTTAGATTTTAAACAAATATTATAATTTCATTTCTATATGTTATAACCTGATATACGTTTCTATCAATAAATTTCATTATAACTCAGCAGATCATTATTCATTAGATAACAAAAAATTTAATAAAATAAACAATATCATTCGATTCAACTGTAACAACATATATGTTGATCATTTATTATATAGTATGTTAAATTCCATATTTTTCTAACACTAAAATAATCAAATTTAATGCAAAAAAATCATTAAAATAATTATTCATAAATATATTAATTATTATGCCCACTTACTATTATAAATTTATTTATTTTTTATATATACTAATATTTATGTCATAGTATATAATGTAACCATATGATGTACCTTTTTATAAAGATTTTATAACTTAAAACTAGAAAATTTAGTTTAGAGCATTCATATAGGTTCATTTTTTAAGCAATATATAGCGAGAAATCTCCTTGATAATAAACAAAACTCCTACAATCAAACTATGCTTGTAATTTGAATCACTATACAAAAACTTATCTATAGTATTGTTAGTCTTACTGAATAATATTGGTATATTTTAAAAAAATGAAAATTTATATACAATAAATTATGCTTTTTGAAAAGATATAGCACTAACTAACGATATAATCGTACTATGATACGATGTCCAACTAACACTTTCGTCGTATACATCGTAAAGGAAAGGAGTTTTAGTATTTTTAAAATTAATAATATTATTAATTTTAAAATGTTATTATTATTTGATTAAAAAATGATTTAATATTTTTAAATGCAAAATAAAGAACATAGGAACTCAAAAAAAAGCTTTTTAAACAATTAACTAAATTTCGTATATGCTCGGATATCTCATGACAAGTTGGTCTAGTTTTATACAATTTTCGCAGAGCGATTATTATTTTTCTTACTATTTATTATCATTGATTTAAAATTGTAAAAAAAACACTAAAAAATTAACGTATTAACTCAAAGTTAATCTTAACGTTACTGTTGAAATACTATTAGTATAATTTAACAATACTAACTGAGAAAAGCGATTTAGGAATGGGTAATTCAGTATAGTTTTATATACATAAATTATTTTATACACTTACAAAAATTCTAGTTTTTAGTTATTGCTTTAGCTTGTGATATAACAAGATGGAGTTCAACAACTCAGTCTCATCACCTTTTGTTGATTTCATACATGCACACAATTCTATTAAGTAAACATCTTACAATATTATCTAATATAGTAAATTTTCTCTCTATCAGTCTAGTAAGAAGAATTATAGTATGATTATTTTTAGGAACATAGTAATTTAACAATTATGGTTACCTATCTCAATACGATATCATATAATAGAATGATAGTTATCTATTAAATTAATTATATAGTGTAACATATAGTTATTAACATTTAGAGGTTGATTTTAAAATTTATAAAAAATGATTTTCCGTTTAAATATTACATTATCGTAGTTACTAACAATTAGACGTATATTATTCCATTATTGTTTATTATGATAATATCATATTCTATAATACATCATTAAAAAATTACTTGCGTAAATGCCAATTTACAATATTTATTTCAAAATCAAATTAAATTTAAAGACGTAATTTCCTGTTGTTGGCAGTTATGATATATTTGATCACGTGACAGAATGTAAATTAGGTAATATGTGTTTGCCATGAATTCAATTGAAAAAAGTGAGGTTTAATGAAAAAATTTATTTTTTAATAATAGTTGTTTCTTCAAAAATATTAAATACTAGTGACAATTTTTTAATTTACGTTAATGTAATAAGTTTAGTATGATAACTGATATTATTGTTTGAAATATATGTAATTAATTTCTAATTTTAACTTTAAATAAATTTATGATTAGAATTATGTTAATAGATATGAATAATTAAACATGAGTATATATTCTAGATTAATGATACCAGGAAAATAAATCTTTAATCTATATATTCAAAATTAAAAGAAAATTGTAATGATCATCTAATCTACTAATTAAATAAACAATGCAAATTAATTAGCAATATTATTAAAAGTGCGACGGTACTATACGAGTGTTTGCGCACAAGGGTATAATAATTAATTAGGCATTAGGGTTGATGGATGAATATCATCAGAGTATTTTAGCCATCGATTTTTCCAACTATCAATATTCAGTAATATAGAAATTTATTATAGACTTATTAATGGATTATATTTATTTTTATTCATATAATATTTTATAGGATTGGTACAATAATGTGAATAAAAAGATGCAAAATTTAGAATCAATGAAAATTGACTATACCAATCTATCTGATTTAGAATTTTTATGTCAATTTCAAAAGTTGGTAAGCAGTAAATATTTTTAATCAATTAGTTTTCTATAAAATAATGGTAGTAGCTTAAAAATAATTGTTTTAGGAAGAAATATGTTGTAGAAATAATGGCATTGAAATTCTTCCCAACAATTCAACATTCAAAAATAATGAGCTAAAAGTATTTTTTTGCATTTTTATCATATTAATCTATATTATGGAATAGGTATTGAAACTAGCAAAAAATCGGCTTAATCTACAAACCATTAACAATTATATTGAAAATATTAACACTTTGGAAACTATTGTAAAATTATTATTAAATAAATAGTTATTTTTTATATTTAAAAATAGGATATTTCAGAAAATCATTTAGAACATATACCAGATTCAATAAAAAATCAAAAAAATTTAATTGTATTAAATTGCTCTAAAAATAAGTAAGTTTTTTATTGCTTAAAAGTAAATATTTTCTCACTTTAAACCTTTGTTATAGAATAGAATCCATTCAACATGATGTATTTAATCTGTATAATTTTTTTAGAATTGGTTTACTTTTCTTTAGCTTTTAAAAAATATGAATCAATTGAGATACATAAATTTTTCTTATAATTCTCTCAGTAGTTATATTATTTTTATTGAATGAATAGTTATGTAATCACTTGTATTCTTAGATGAGGTGGCTATAAATCAAAAGATAGATGGGATTCAGCATTTGGTATTTTATACTTCAATAAAATAAATTCAATTCTTTATCTATAAAAATTATATTTAAATATTTTTTGATCATTTGTTTTTAATTTAAAAATGTATAATCATTGATGAATTTTATCATTTTGTAGGATATAAGCCACAATCCAATAAAAGTTATGGATCACATGTAATATAAGTATAGCGATATAAAATAACTGTTTATTTTTAGGTTTTTTCATAACTTTGAATCATTAAGAATCTTGAATATATCAAATATTGGTGTATTTTTTATATATATTATATAAAACATATATTGTATACTTTTACTGCACTATATAGCTATCAAAATTGTTAGAAAATATAGATAGCACCACCTTTTTTTCACCCTTACAGAAATTAATGGGTAAATTTTATATATCCTACATATAAATATGATAATTCTTGTGTTTAGAAATTAATATATCATACAATGATTTAAAAGAAAGTAAATTTATTTTATTTTAATAATATTAATAGTGGGTTTTTATTGAACGTATATTCAATAAATATTCCATTTTTTAGTTTAAGGTATGTTAGTATAATAGAAATGTAGCTTTCGATTGTCATACGCAAGAAATATGAAATTAAGTGCCTTTTATTTTATCCACTTGATTAATGCAGTTTTAATTAAAGCTAATTCTACAATATATTACTATCTATTCAATAAATACTATTACTAATATAATATGTAGTTCCACCATCATTGTATGAATTAACAACACTAGTTAGATTGAATGCATCTCACAATAAAATTTCATATATCTCATCAAAAATCGGTAAATTTATACTATATAGTATGTAATAGTAATCCTTAGATCAACTCATTCAACTTTCTACACTTAGTTTATCGTCTAACAAATTAACTAGTTTACCAGTATTTTGATTTTATTATAATACATTATATTTCTTATACTTTAGTCTTCAATGACTGATTTAACAAATTTAAAAGCATTATATCTAAATGGTAAGTGTTTAAAGAATACATGATAATCTTTTACTTGATTTAAAAATCATATTTTGCCTTCTTATCATTTCATATAATCTTGTCTGCTTTTTTTATAACAAAAAAGCATACATTTTAAATCTAAACTTTTATATAAATTAAAAAAATGCATTTTAAACAGAATTTAGAAATTTTTTTATTAGATAATGAACTATGTCTGTATACTCTTCCAGACAGCTTTGAAAAACTAGAGAATCTAGTAATAGACCTTATACTAAGTTTTTGAAAACTCAAATGAATCTATAGGAAACATTTATGTGTGCATTTAACTCATTGACATCTATTCCAGTGTCGTTGTGCAGTTGTGAAAAATTATCTACTCTTATTCTTAACGATAATGACTTACATACTGTTCCGTCTGAATTTTATTATTTAAAAAATTTAAAAGTGACATTAAATCAATCCTACACATTTATATTTTATGTTGCTATAGACATTTGAATATCGCAACAATCCAAACTTTATTATGCCTGAAAAACCTGCAAAAGATAATGATGAATTTCGTGACATGGACTTTTCATTTGATAACGTTAGAAATATGGTGGCTACTTTGTTAAAACAAAAATTTCGATTGGAAGCGGAAGGTAATTTTAGATTATGAAATTTGTTGATCTTTTTATATATAAAATATTATGGTAAATTTCTATTATGTAAAAGAAAAAAATTTTGTAATTAGAATGTTTTTGAGCCTTAATCTATTTTTATGAATTGAAAATGACTGTATTTGTATTATTTTAGAAAAAGAAAGACTTAGAATTCAAAAAGAAGTAAATTGTGAAAGCTTAATTCATCTTGTGATATTAAATATTTATTTTCTTAAAGAAAGATCAAATTACAGGCGGTGGTGTTAAAGACAAAGCAGAAATACAGGTGTGTGTTAACTTTATAATGGTTTTTTATCAGTTTTATTAAGAAAATTATGGAAGTTGAATCAAAGAAAATTAAAATGGTAACTTTTAAATACTTTAAAGTTGTTTAATTGACTTCATTAGAAAAATATTACTGGTATGTTAGCATGATTTTTAATGGCATAAATAAAACTCACTATAAGAACTACAAGATAATAAAAAAAATGATTCATGTGCAGGTTCAGATATTCCTGTAGCTCCTCCCGTACCTGTTTCACTTAACAAAAGTTTTATTGAACAGTAATTCTGCCTTATTAATTATTCGCTCAACCGATAGTACTTTTATTTTATTTTGAAATAAATCTTAGATCTTTTGAAACTCAAGTCGATGTTTCGTCTATGTTTCCTTCAAATGTGTCTACTGATGTTGGCATATTTAAATTTCAAATTGAATCGTTTCATCCTTCTCTAATTGATACTTCGCTGATTAGGAAATTTTATACCGGCGACTGTTATATTGTATTAAACGTATCCTCCTTTGTTTTTTGAATTCAAATTTTTTTTTTACAATTACATAGAATTACCTTAATGATACAAATAATCTTCAACACGATATCTACACATGGATTGGAGGAAAGGCTCCAGTATTTTACATTAACTTAATAGTATTTATATTTACTGATTAGTTAGAAAAAATGGCTTGTTCAGCTATGCACGCTGTTAATCTTAGAAGCTGCTTAAAAAACACTAACTACATCATAGTAATATTAATAACCTTGATGAGCCTGTTTACCATCTAGTTAGCGAATTGAACAAGGATTGGAGCCAGTTAAATTTTTAGATATTTTTGGCGGTGAAATAGAGATAGAAGATGGTTTAGGAACAAAAACTAGCTTCATTTCTGTTAAAAAACAAGTATGAATTTTATATTGAAGATAAAAAATTATCATTTCTTTATTTACACTATATTAGTTTCATTTTTTATTGTTACATTTAGGTTATAAGATTAGGTTTTAGGCTAATTTTTGGAAATAAAATATATTTTCCACTGTTTATCATATATTTTTATTTAATATTAACTTTAATGATTTTTGTATTGTGTGTTTTTACTGAGAACGAATTAACAAGTTTTTATCTTTTTATGTTAATTATTTAAGAAATATTTTATAGTTTTTCAATTAGATATTAAATTTTTTTTAATATATAATTTTCCTGTTAACAGAATTTTGTTATGTTCTAAATGAAATCTGCACTAATTGTTTCGGACATTGTATTTCTATTAAGAAATTGCAGATTTAAAATTATATATCTATTTATCACTTATGGTTGCACTGCTCTAACATTTCAGATTTGGTTTTATATTTCAATTTATTTTATGATTACAGAAATACTTAACTTTATACATTTTCTTACATACTTTTAAAAATTAAGTTAATTTTTTTAATACTCATAACCTTTTTTAGCGACCTGAGCCAAGGTTATTTCATATTACGACAACATCGACCAATTCCTTCAAGATCCGTCGGGTTTTTAAAACTTTTTTATTCAGAAAAAAATTTTTTAAAATAGTTAAATTTAATTTAATTTAAAGGTTCCAATTTCAAGAAATGTTCTAAGTTGTAATGGAGTATATGTGTACGACCTTAACATCAAAATGTATCTTTGGTGCGGGGAAAAAACTAACGTTATTCTTCGAAATAAAATAAGGTAAAAATTTTCTTTAATTTTTAACGTATTTTAAAAGTTTAAATAATAGATTATTCCTTGAAAAAGTCATTAAAAATGATAGAAAAGGTCACGGTGAAATTATAACCGTTCTCGTACTATTAACCTACTACCATCATATAATTAATTTTATTTTATTCAACATAGCAAAATAGTGAATCTCAGGACTTTACTAATGAATTCAATAAAGAAGCTTTAAAATATGATAATTTTCAATATGTTCCAGAATTATTTGATCGTCCATTAATTCTATTTCATATTAGAATGACAAACGGCCTAGTATATATTAATCAAGGTATGTTTTATAAATTATAAACTTGAAAATATAAAAAATTACTATTGTAAGTCAACATTGCACTATTCTATATTCTATAATAGTGAGTAAAATCGACTTTAATAGAAAAGTTTTTGTTTATTTATATTAATTAATTCTAAAATGTAAAATATTTCGTAGTGGCGCCTATCAGAAAGCAGTTCAGAAAAGAAATGTTACAATCCACTGAAATATACCTTATGGATTGTTATATGGAGCTCTACCTTTGGTATGGTCGAATGACCGATCAAAAAGATAGAGATATTGCCTATCATGTTTCTTGTGTCATTAAAGAATCGATAAATAGACCAGATGGAAGTCAGTTGTTTTCAGCTGTTGAAGGGTACAATTTATAAATTTAATCAAAATTATAAAACTATATTTTTAGTGTTGAATCAATGATTTTTAAATCATTTTTTACCCTTTGGAATGATGTTGTAGAAACAAATTATACACTAAGTGCTGAGACAGTTACAAAAAAAAATGAAGTAATAAATAGCATTTTTTATTGTATTTAAAAAAAATATTCTCAATTTTTTGTCATATTGAAACGAAATTAACTCGTTTTTGAATAATATTTGTGTGCATATTATTTAAACTTTTTAAATTTTCGATTCTATATAAGCATTATTTTGTCTTAAACTTTCTATACTATATATATTTAATATTACACAACATAATGATAAATAATAATTTCCGACTAGTTTTTGTAAAAAAACATACATAAAACATTATCTTTTCAAATAACACCTTTTTGTGCTAATTTCTTCTAATCACATTACTATGTTAGAATAAAAAAATTCAAACAAAAGTCAACAATGATAAAAAACTATACACTCATGAAGATTTTAACTTGCCTAAAATAGATATTGATCCAATATTTTTGCCAAGAGCGCCTCTATGTCCTCCAAATGAGATGGTAAAATTTATTTTTTACATCGTTTATTACCAAATAAACTACTAAAGATGAACGAGATTAATGATCTTAAAAAAGGCTTGTTAAGTATGGAAGGTTTTGTACTAGAAAATGGAAGCTTTACAAGTTTAGATCCTAAAGAAATTGGTATATTTAATTAAGAAACTACTATGTACATATTCTATATTATTATCATATATAAAATTTAGGCCATTTCTACAGCAACAATTGCTATGTTTTCCTTTGCAAGTTTAGTGAATTTGATGAGACTGAAGGAATAGCTTATGAACCTAGTTATACAGTGTTTTTCTGGGAAGTAATAAATTAATGATACAAAATTTATTTAAAACTTTTTTTTAAAAGGGAAAACATTGTTCCAAAAAGGGCTGGCTTCTTTTTAGCTTTAGGTATGTACCCTTTCTCTTCTTATATCTTTAATAGTATTCAAATGATTTATTTTAATAAAAATAATTCCTCAACTGTTCAAACATAAATATTTGATTAGTCTCCAAAAAAAATTTCAAATGTCTATAAAAGCCGATATCGAAATTGAGCGTATTAAACAGCAACAAGAAAGCCAATCATTCCTTGGTATTTTCTACAAAAACCTTATCTATCATAGAGTAAAATAATTTTTTCTTACTATATATGATTGTTAAAAAAATTATCATTGATATTTTTTAAGGGTGAAAGACCTATAAAAAAGAATTTAAGTATTACGACAAATGAGAATGAATCACAATCTGCAGTACTCCAGGAGAGTTATTATGATCAATCTGGGATACATATGTTCCAAGTTAGATCAATGGCAGAAATAATCACATGTCGTTGTGTTGAAATTGATGTGGATGCAGGATATTTATCCACCGAATTCGCCTATATAATTGTATCTAAGACCAATTCTCAAGATATTGGAAAAATTTTTGTTTGGATTGGTAGCCACTGTGATGAATATGATTGTGAGCATGCGAAGAGTTATGGGGAGCGTTTTTCACACGAATACGGCTATGAATTAACAATTTTTTATGAGTCTAATGAAAGTGATGAATTTTGGGAAATTTTTGGAGGCAAAAAAGAATACAGCAAAAATAGCTGTATGAGAAACTCAACTCGACTTTTTAGGTGCACAAATGATCAAGGATTCTATGCTATAAGAGAAAGATGTGCTGATTTTTGCCAGGTTTAATCTTTTTTTGTAAAATTTTAATTTATTATTTGATTAGATTGATTTGATTTTTGATGATGTCATGCTTGTGGATTCTGGGGAGGAAGTAAATAATAAATTCCTATCTCTATTAACATTATGCTTTTATTATAATGGAATAGGTCTATATATGGATTGGGGAAAGTGCAAGTTCCCTTGAGATCAAGTTAACTAAAAAACTTGCTCCCATATATCTTCAACAGTTAGCTAACGAAAAGAATTCAAACAATAGAACATTAAAAACCATTTTTATGGGAAATGAACCTATTGAATTCAAACGTATTTTTCAAGGTTTTGATTAGCAGTGATAACTATCAAACAAGCAATCAGTAGAAGCACCAATATTAGTCTAGTATAATTTTACCATTTATAGTTTTATTATTTTTTTTTCTTTGTTAATTGCTCTAATTCATTTTTATATAAAATAAATCAGCTAAATCTTCAAAGTGCTTTTAAAGAATACTAATCTTATTATGTTAAATAATAAAAATACATTTATTCATTATTTTGTCCGCTGTAGTAATTTTTTTATAATATAACTGAGTTTGCAGAATATATTATCACAAGTGAATCCCATGTTGCATAGCTTGATACTATAGTAGCTTTTAGAATAAAATTGCTTTTCATAATATATTTATTCAATAAAATACTTCAAACATAAAATTCCATGCATAATTTCATTTTCATTAAAAAAAACTTTATAAATTTTATGAAAATTATTTGATGTTTCGCTTAACTATGCTTACTAGACAGTAAACATCATCATTTACGTAAAAAATTGTATTTAACGATTTATATATACATTTTGAAAGAGAATTAAACCATTTTAAAGAAATAATTTAAACATCAAAATTTCTCTCTTTACTCCGATAATTGATTAATCAATCAAACGCATGCGCATATTGAGTCATCTTCGTTTTGATGCTTAGGCGTAAGATCAATTTTACCACTTAACTTTATTATTTTATATGTTTTAATCAAAAAAAATTAGCTTTTATTTCTATTAAAGGTTAAAAATATTCATTGAATTAGGTTGTTAATTATAATTGAAACTAACAAAAGTATTGGCATGATATTCCAGGAAAATATTTTAAAAAAAAAATAACTTACAGCTTAAGAATGGATTCAAGATTTAAATAATTTAATAAAGCTTCATTTTTAAACTTAATTTAGTTAGAAACTTGATTAAAAACCACAGTTTAAAAATTTTCAGGTTTAAATAATTTTACATTAATTTTTATCAAAATTTCTTGTTTTATTTATGTAAGATATAACTAAATGAAAATATAGAATAAATTAATTAAGATTTTTTTGTGTTACAAAATTCAAGTGTAGCTATTACATACTACACAATATTTTTAGTGTTAAATTGATCATGCTAATTTTCTTCTTGAATAGTATTATTAGCTTGTAATATTAAATACTAAGAATCCATATATAATAATGATATATTGTTAATAATAAATGTAAATTTATAATGAATATACAATAGTATTGAAATTTATAGTACTAACAAAATATTTTAAAAGGATCATTTGATAAAAAAATTCAATATATATGGCTTAAATAGTAGTAGTAAATATTAATTTAATCAATATTGTTTTTTATAGACGCATAATATTTTAAAGCGTATCATTAAACAATAAATAATATGAAGTATGATAATTAAATACAACAAATGGCAATAGTTACATGTTATTTTTAGGCATAGACTTCAATAGAGAAAAACGAGAAGTAAATTCTCCAACTAATGAACTATCTAATGATTTAATAGCTCGATTATAGAGTGTAGTAACCATGGCCATAGATGTAGTTTGGTTACGGGAATCAAAATATAGTCGATCTTCAAACTGAATATAAGCCAACCATTTATCAATGTCTACAGTAGTAGGATCACGTTGGTAGGAAGGTTTATTTACGAGATGTTCATATAATCTTCGAACATATGGTAAATTTTTAGATAATTGTTTAGAAGTTATTGAGATTGAAAATACAAAATATTGAGCAATTTTATCTACCAATTTTACATCCATATCATTAATATTAACAAGAGTTAACACATTTTCACATATGTTTTCCATAGATATAAGATCTCTACACTTAGCACTCGTAAGTAAGCACAATATATAGTGGTTTAAAACATCAGGAAATTTGTTATGAATTAGCTCCATTAATTCAATTATAAACTTTTTTATTACATCTATTTCAGATTCCAAATCTTTTAAAAATAAAATTCTATCAAATAAGTGAGAAATAGCTAGTATTAAATCATTTTTTTCGAAATTATTGTTAGATTTTATAAGAGCATTATTCCAAAGTGTAAGGTCACTTGATAAAGATAGATTATCACTGATATGGTTTAAATAAATGAGCCATATAGGCGAACAATTAGGATAGAGTAGCAGATATTCGTTTATGGTAATTTTAAACTCGTTACATAGTTCATCATTTTTAAATGATGATTTGTTGATAATAAGTAAAAACATATTGAGAGTATTAATTGCAACATTAGGTGAAGGTGGATAATTTAAACAATCGTGTGAATTTTCGTTAAATATTGTTAATAGGAAATTTTTATTTTCTCGTATCTATATTAATTAAAAAAAATTAAAGCTAATAAGTCAAATATATTACCATTTTCACATTAAAATCATCAAAATTATTTTCACACAATAATAATAATGAACTAGAATATGTATTTGCAGCATGGATTATATCTAAAAATAAAAACATTCAACTATCAATCATCAACATTTTACCATCTTTTTGAATATTTTTGATACTTGTGAGGTACTTTTTAAGAATATTTTGCATAGTATTAACATGGTCTACAAATATAAGTGTATATAAAGATAGAAAGAATAAATATTTATAAAAAGAAATGAAAATATAAACTAGAATAATATACCACTAAGATTTTTTCCTAATTCAAAAGGACAGCATGATATATGATTTAATGTAACTTGCAAATGTTCTAAAGTTAGATGGCCAGCCATGTATATACTTGCAAAGAATCAATAAACGAAATTAGTTAAAAAATACCATTCAAATAGTTGTAAAATAAGATTATAGTGAAATAGTTGATTTTTTGTACATTGAATAACGGTATTTAAAAGTTTGGTATTATCTAAAGGTATAAAAATATTGTGAAAAATTATAAATTCTCACATTCACAAGCTTTAAGTGCTTTATGAACAATATCAATAATAAGATCAATTTTTTTGCTAATATCAGTAGTTTTTTTCTATTAACAAAATAAGTGTGAATTATATGTGATTTATTCAACACAACATACATGAACTATCTGTAGGCATTTAAATTCAATTATCTTAATCAATATACACATTATGAAATACAAAAACTAATACAATATACCGCATTCCATAGCTTGATATCACCATTTAAAATAGTGGTCGCTTTATCATAAATCTTTTCAGACATAGTAAGATCTTTATTAATGGTATACCATTTAGATGCTATCTTCCATGCTTCTGTACATTAAATTTTAGTATGTTTATCTATCAATGTAATGATTACCACAATTTTTAAAATTCTTCCTTAGCATCTCAGATAAAACTTGAGAAAATAAGTAGGTTTCATTCTATAATAAAAAATGCTAATAAACGCTAATAAAATTCGTTTCTAATAATAATTTGGAGTAAAACTGTTTTCAACGTTTAAAAAGTTACTTAAACCAATGATGTTAATAAAAGGTTACAAAATAAACAATATATAAATGTTAAACATCGTGAAAATAAAGAACAGAATTTACTATCATACCATTTTATAGCACAAATATATGTGTTGGTCATATATATCAAGATCACTCTATACATAACAACAATAGCAAAAGTAATAATCAGATTTTTAATATATATATATTACTGGAAATTTTTTGTGATAATTCTAAAAGCATCATATTACTACAGTTATAATATTTTTTTACATATAATAATTGAGCTTACATTATACATATAGTGGAGACGTTCAAATTGTCGTGATATTAATGCTTCACCATGAGAGAATTGAAGCTTCTATCATTAAGATAATATTTTTCATACTAATATAGCATATTACCTTAATTCTTTTATTCATCAACAATAATAACGATGAATCATACTTAAAATTTTTTTAATAAATTCGTTAAATTTATTTATACTACTTTTAAATAGGATAAAAAATCTTCACGTTGAGGATGTCTCTTACATATTTGATATTCATGTTTTTTTCTATTTTCAACTATTTTTCTACATTATTATAGTTTAATAATCATGAAAAATTGCATAAATAAAGCTAACCTTAATTCATGCTCATCAAAGATTCCACTACCAATAAACACTTCCGACATTGAAAGAAAATCTTCCAAATTTTCCAATACTTTTTCAGCCATTTTCAAATACGATTATTAAAATATAAGCAGTAAGTAATTTTGTTCACGCTACTACGTGTACGACCGTCAATAAAAAATGCGACACGTGCGTACGCATCAATTGTAAAACATTTCTTTTTCGTTGTAATTAATCTTATTGGTATCTCTTATCACTTAAATGCAATTTTCACAATAACTATATCATTTCATTGACTATTATTAATATTAAATAATGGAACATTACAGTAATTTTTGGTCAAACAAGTTTTTTCGCTATATTATACGCATGCGTCATATTAAAATTTGTGTTATTTGTTGACCAAACACTTATATGGAATTTATATCATTAAAGTTTATAAAAAAAATATTCTTTCAGTATTTACTTACACACTTAAATTATTTCTAAATGTGAAAATATCTATTACTGACGTTAATAGGTGCATTTGTATATATTAAGCCGTATATTATTACTAGGATGAAAAGTATTAGAATAGATTTGATATACATGTAACTTAAAATAAAATATTTTCCAAAAAATATAAAATTTTTATGATCAACGTATTTATCAAAATTAATATAGGGTTCATGCTTTGCGCAAGCGCTTGAATCAGCTACTTTGATAATATGCCTGCCGTGGATTCTTCAACAATATTAACATTAATTATCGAACAAAAATTTAACGAAGCACTGAAAGAGTGTAAAGTAATATCAATATTTTCGATTTAAACGAATTTAAAAGTAGGAATATTTGAGGCAATCAACATCCCATAAAAGTATAAAACATTATCATGTGAGTGTAATGAAGGGTTACTGTTTGTTCAAATTAAATAAATATGTTAAATCAATTAAAATTTATGAAAAAATTATATCCCAGTTCGAAAAAACAACTGAGAAGGATACAAGAATACCGATTGAAGCATATGAGGTTAGTGGTTACCTTCTTGAAATTAAATGAAAAATTTACCAGTGTTGTATTATTTATATTATAAAAGGGCTTAGCTAGCGTATATGAAGAATATTGGAATTCTAAAAATGATAAATCTGCTGCTATAAAACTATTATCAATTTATTGCCAACTGTTACCATATGGAAAAATTAAGTAGAACGATATATTAACTATTTTTTATTGTGTTTAAATTATAGAAATGACAAAAAATATGTAAAATATCTACAGAAAATCATTAAAATTTCTACAAAAATATTCAATATCGAAATGGTATATAGTTTGTCTGTGTATTTATGTATAATAATATATTATTTTGAAGATGATAGAAAAATTTAATGAATTCTGTGAATTTTTGAACAAGGGAAATGATGGCGAAATTGAAAATAACTACAATATGCTAATGGAATTATACCATGAAATTTATGAAAGTGTGCTAACAATCGTAATCTTATATAAATATAATTAAATAATATAATAAATTGTTTAGTTTAAGATAAAATTTTTTAACAATAATAATGTTATTATGGGAAAAAATTCTTTTTGCATTTGGATTCAAGTATTCATACATTATTTAGTATGATATGGTTTAATAGTACTCAATTATAGATTTATACATGGTTAATGAACTTTTATAAGTTTATTTATTCTCATAGTCAAATATTACCAAATGATAATATAGTAGCCATTTCTAAATCGGTTTCATATGACGTTTTATCCTTTTGTAAGTCAACGTTGACCTATTTAAATGGTAAATGGTCCAATCGTAATCTAGAGCAACATGCTATTGAAGAAATCTGTATTTCTTATGCTAGTGATATAAATGGTTCAATTAAAATTGATGAGTTGATTAAAAATTTAAACTTGGATGATACATGCTTGAAATATGAGAGTTTTACTGAGATTAATCATCGACAACTCATAAATTCTTGCATATCTCTTACTATTCAATGTGTATATGAGGCAATTCACTTGTTTTTTAATGATTATCCTGATGATCCAAAAATATTAGAAGTCATGTTTGTTTTTGAAATGAAAAAACACCTATGTAAATTTAAATTGTGGCATCATTTTATCATTTTTTGTTTTGAATCATATAGTAAGCTTACAGTATAGTATGATTATGAAATGTCCTTCACACACATTTGATACAAGTTTTTTTAACAGCTGCTCTCAAATGATAAACTTAAAAGAATCATTGAAAATTAAAATAGAATATTTTAATAAACAACTTTTAATGGTATTAAGTGGAAAACTTCCAGAAATTAATGAAATAGAAACCATATGCGATGACTATTGCACCGTTTCTTATAAATTTTATCTACATTACATTTATGTTGTTGTTCTATATCATTGTAATGATTACAAGGGATTTATTAATGCATGTAATGCATACTCTGAAAGTAAATATTTCTTAAATATACATTGTAAGCTATTTTGTGAAATTTGATTAGTCATCAATTTGTATAATACTGATGAAACATACACTGATGTAAAAGAATGGAACCTTTTTCAAGCTCAATTTAAGTAATTTATG
>JRUX01001325.1:0-43225 GCA_001407235.2 Kudoa iwatai
TAGAATAATCAAATTAATATGTATGTGCCAAAGGAAACAAGGTGAGTAGACTGACTCTACATAAATTTAAAACGTTTTTATAAAGAAAACTATATTTTACCCAACAATTTAAAATTATTAATTAAATTAGCTTATATAAGATATTTTAAACAAAAAAATCTAACATCAATTTATACCAGTCATATTACCATATTTTCCATTTATTTTTTATAAAATTTATTAAAAAATCTTAAAATACAAGCTTAATAATAATGATAATACATTTTTTTGTGCCAAAAAATATCAGCATCTACCTCAAACCTTTTCCGATCATGTGATGACAACGACGTGCGCATAACACAACTATCAGATTATTGCCAGTAATGGATGAGGAAGGTGACAATGAGGCGATGATCCATATGGATTCAATTAAGACAATAAAAAAAATATATAAAGTAATATACATAAATAAATCAAAAATTCACTCCAATCTATAATGTATAACTGTAGATTGGTTATGCTAATGGTGCAAAAGATCGCAGAGATAAAATGATGCAACATTATTTTGAAATCTATTACAGAAACAGCTATAATATTGGAAATGATTTGGGAATTTTAAAATGTCTTATTGATAATTTGGCGTAATAAAATGATATTTATCATACAAAACAATCTATAATACATTGTACATAGTTTGCTAAACAACAAAGAAGATCAATATTGCATCAATGGTTTTGTTGTCAATTCATATATTGAACAATATAAAACATTATTGAATATAATTTTACCTTCTAAAAATTTAGTAGATCAAATTGACTTGGTCCATAATGATGCTACTGAAATTGGAAATAACATTGGATGTTGCATGATAGAACCTCATATTGAAAATTTTATTGAAAAATGTACTCAACAAAATGATTGTAAACCAAAATGGTATGATGAAGCAAAACAGCTATACTTTTCCATATTAAAGAGTGTACTATCGTTACTGGAAACTGAAAACAATTCATCATTTCAGCATAAAATATATCAATCATTAAGTTTTTTTTTATAAAACATATTTACAGTTTATTTATAAAACAAGCTAAACATTTACAATTTTTTCTACTGCTAAATCCATAATATTTAGTAGAGTGTTTATCAATATATTGATGTTTTGATTCTTGATAGTTGTATACAGCGTATAGAAATCCAATAGATAGTGTTACAATTCTAAAATAGTAATTTTTAGTCATAATAAAATAATTTTTTTGATATTGATAGATATAAGTAACTGAAGTTCACTTCTAGTATTCTATATGAGTTACCTGATAGTTCTGATCTTGTATTCATTTGTTCCAGGTTTTGCATGCACGGTTTCTATTAGTTTTTGATCAATACGGTTAACCCATCTTCTAACCAAGCTACCTAATGGATTACCCATAAACTCCCGTTTTATAATATCGCGCAAGCGCAACAATATAAGCCAACGTAAATTTTGATTGCACTCGAAAGAACATGCAAACACATTTAAAAAAGTGATTCAAGATATTATTAAATAATTTTTTTATATATATTAATTTTTTTTCTTGCTATTATCATTGTAAAAATAATATGATTGTGGAAAAGAGATCAGATACTGTGAATTTTTTTTCACATAGAATAGCCCAAATAATAGAAATGTTGTCCAAATGGAAATGTTTTTTAAGCAAAAGCTTATTTCTAAAACAGATGAAATAAAAGTGTTTAATAATGAATATTAGTATACCATGATTAGCATATAGGACTTCATGAAGAATACTTATTAAGGATATTAGACAAAAAATAGATACCTATTATATATAAGCAAAAATAATTTTTGAATCAATATTTATAGATATATTAACTCATATTTATTACTGTAAAAAATTAAAATAATAGATATTGATGTTAATTTATGACATAAAAGTTTTATTATCAACTATTTAATAGCCTTATATATTGTTTTTAAGAAAATAAAAGTACAAATGAAACTAAAAAGCTTGGTTTTCGATCCTTTTTAAATGTATAATCGTAAAATATCGGGTGTCTTTTTTGTGTAAGATCAATTTGATCCTAAAAAAAGTAAATTTTAAATGTAATAAAATTTAGATAATTTAAAAATGTAACTTGTCTATATCCATCAAAAAAGTTATTTAAATAGTATCTTTTAATGGAATAATAACCGTCAAAAAGAACACCCAAAATTGTTCTAGTACCAAATCGAGTGAAATCGGTTTTTAATGCTGGTGTGCCAGAATATTGAATTGACATGGAGTCAGCATTATCAGCCCAAAGATTATTCATATCATAATGCATCTTTTTAGGATTTATTGGAACCATACTAATAGAATTCATTTGTCTATCAAGTACATATCTGGAAATCATTGATTGAAGTACATTAGTACGATCTAGACAATCAATACAGTTGGTTCTTACAACACCAGTTTGATGTGATACTAAAAAAATAATGTCTATTAATAAATTGTTGAAAAAAATAGTGTTACTTATGTTGTCAAAATTCTTGGAGCAATGAAAATAATTCATTCTTAAAATTGAACTACTAATCTGTTGAATGAGTCCATATAATGCTTTCCAATTCATATTCTTGCATTCCTTATGAAAATCAAAATCAAAGTACCTAAACATATTTACCATTAATAAAAATATTATAGCTTTTAATTAATAATATTTAAGTGAATTAATATTTATAAGAGCTATTACACTATATACTTAATTTTAATAAAAAAGAATAATAGAATATTTTTAAAAATAAAATAATTACTTTAAAGAAGCATAGGACTTGAAGTATTTCTGGATACCTTCATAAAATGCATCTCCTAATTTTTTTTCTCTACCAGACTTATTAATTAAATTTACAATGATAAAATCTTTGTATTGAACTTTTAATCTGTTAAAATGGTATAATAATGGCTTAAACTAAATAAAATTATCTTTATAGTCATTAAAAAGTGAGTATTACCCTGGAATCATTATTCTGATTGTGAATGATAATGGGAGGATTATAAGACAAATTTGGAACTTGTGTCCACTCAATGGGAATTGATCCTCTTACCTTTTTAATTTAATAAAAAAAAACAATGCATAATGTATTTACTTGGGTGTAAGTAAAAATATCGTTTGGTGTAACAAAAATATGTTCAGATTCAACAAAATTAGCAACATAACCTTCACTATTGACACCTCTTTTAAAAAATCTAGTTCCTATTGATTGTTAAATTACACAACGACAATACAGATGATCTTCACATACCTGCTCTTTCTGTTGAACGACGAGATATAAGAAAAAATTGACAAGTTCCTCCATTGGTTTCAACATTACAATGTCCAATAACTATATATAAAAAATAACATAAAATCTATCATATAAATTATAATTAAAAATTATACATCCATGTATGATTGGTAGAAAAAATTGGTGAGAAGTTTCATTCTTGTCAAGCTCCTTTAAAAGACTATAGTTCCAGACAAAATGAGGTATACTCTATTAAAAAAAAAGTCATTTAATTTTAAAAACTATACTATTATATTAAATACATTATCATAAATGTAATTGCCACTTTTATTTGTAGATTTTTCAATTTGTAGTTGTAGATTAGCACTTAAATTGAAAGTGTATGAGAAAAAAAAATTTGGTGTATTATTGAAATAATCTTTCACAAGTGAAGCAAAACGCTCCAAATAAATAATTTCGTTAGGTGAGAGAATTGGATTAACTGAACAAAATGTTTCAACACCATTAAGACAGTAGATTTCATGCCCAAGTATAACATTAACAAGTGTACATTGCTTCACAACAACAAGTATCATCCCTTAATAGTTAAAATATGAAAATTATAGATATTTACCATTTATCAGTTTTATATACCTTGAGGACATTTAAGCAACCCAAGTACACCTTTAGCTTCAGTACCTTCTATCTTAGTTATATCTATATTATCTCCTAAATAATCTAGATATATAAATTTTATAGATCAAAACATACTTTCAGCACGTATTTCATCTAAATTTTTGTGAATTTTAAGACATTCTATTCCCTTGTTGTTTCTATCATCCTTTGCGTATATATAAAATGAGTTGGAAATATTTTGACTACATAAAACTTTATATGTATAATTTAAATGGAAAAAAAATTACACCAAAATTTGGCTGTACACTGAACTACTCATCATTTTACGACTTAAAACGATGTATTAACGAATTATAATCTTAATTAATCTTATTCTAGTTTTTTTTTTGCTTAATTGATGAATTAAATCATATTTTTTGAAAAATTTAATTCAAGTCTTGCTTCATATATTCATTGGGTTTTGTTTTATTATGTTATTACCATTTGTATATTAAGGCGCCAATAATAGATTAATAGATCTTAAGTATAGAAATACACAATAATCGTATTTGTTTGTACATTAGAGTGAACAGATTTTTTAATTATATTTCATTAAAACATATTTATTTCAAAAATAGATAAACAATATTATATTTATTACTTTTTTAATCAATTTATTTGTCTACTATTAATAATAATAGTAATAATAATACTAATGTTTCAATTTTTTCCTTATTGTGCTATCTATTTTAAAATAAATGTATCTTATAATATATAAAATAAATATATGAATCATATCATTTCATTTTTTTTAACTTTACTTTGAAATAATCCATTGTACATATTATAAGATCAATGTCACTAATACTTCATTTTTTTACTTGTTAAGTTACATATTCATAATTTAAAGGATTAATTTGGATGTTATTTTATAATTTTGAGCCAAGTCAATCAAAGATTATTCATAATGTTTATTAATCACATTTTGTATGTGAATATTATTCACTTAGTTTAATTTAAGTAAGAAATCATATTATATATCTTTATTGTATAATAAATAAGAAAAAAAAATAATATTGCTACTATTAATACAAAATTTTTATTATTAATCAACGATACATATAATTTTAAATAAATTTACTAATTGTTAAAACATATAATTTAACATTTTTATGTATGGAATAGTTTCATACGCTTTTAATTCATTGAAAAATTCCAACTATATCAATGTAATCATTATACAATTCGGTAAAACTCTTTTAATTATTTTTTTCATTTTAAATAAATTTTAAACAAAAATTATAATTTTATTGATGTTTTATATAATTTTTTTAATTCATTAAATAAATTAAATTTTATTAATGTATAACCAAGAAATTAAAATTTTTGATAAAATAAGGTTAAAATAATTTATATATATAAATATCTATTTTTTTATTGCAGAATTTTTATAAATCTCAATTTAAATATGAATTGAATAAAATAAATTATTAAATTGATGGCATTTTCTGAAATAAAATTACATAAAATATATAATAATGCAATTATTTTGGTTAAATAAAAAAATATATACTAGAAGTACTTGCAAATGTTTATAAAAAACATTTTTTTACTTGCTAAAACATTTTTTTTTAAATTTTAAAAGCACAATATATTTAATTATTAAATGCGCATGCGCGACACGTAATTAAAAAATAGCATAACAATTAATTTTTCTAAATAGAAAAAATTCTAGCTTAAAATGATTATAAATTAGTTTCATAATTGTAAATAAATAATTAAAAATATATTTTTTTCAAATAGATTTTATAATATAGACGAATTTTTTACTAATTACTGACTAGTAGTTGTATAATAAAAAAAATTTTAATTATTATATAAATTTTAATGTTAATAAAGATGTATGTAAATTTTTATACTTTATACGATCAATATATTATTAATTATTATAAAAAATAATGTATCTTATCAACTAAACATTTATTAAATTGATTATAATATAATTTTTTTAAATATGATCATGTTCATAAATTGATATTTTCATAGAGTAGAAAATAATGAAATGATATTTTTTATAAATTATAGAATATTTAATTCATTTAATGAAATAATTCTAATGGACTAAGGTTGTTCAAAAAATTGTTTATAATTTTCACCAATTAGATATCTAATATATTTGGTTGGCATTTCAAACATATATTTTGTTGTCTAAAAATTAACCAAAATATATAATTTATAATAATAATAATTTGAAAGTACCAGATAATTAATTGAATTTCTACATTCACGATTACATATAGTTTTAAGGCTATTTCTCAGTTTTTTTTTAATTATTTTACTTTTTGTCACATTGTTATTATTAAGAATAATATTTTTTGTGTTATCCTGTCTAAAAAATACTCTCATCCATGTGTAAATAACATAGATTTGTTTTTCCTTGGTTGAATGTGTTGATTTAAGTAGTTTTTTAATGTGAGCAATTATTGTTACTAGGGTTTTTCTACGTATAGGATGAAGTCTACTAAATGCCACCATCATTAATGAGTGACTCCTAAGTTCTTTTATATTGATATATAAATATATGTGTGTAAGTATTAGTTTATAGTATAGTACGTGTTGCCTTTTTAATGTTATCTTCAATTCCAAAAATTAATGGTTTTTCAACATAATTCATTAAAATTTGAACTAAAGCAGCAGCCATACTTTTAACATCATAATTTTCCTATAAAAAAATGATTAACTATAAAAGAATACAATAAATCTACACTACCTCTTTAAAATTTTTATAAGTTACTACATTATCAATTATTTTAGAAATAGAAATTTCATTGCTATATTAAAGTTCAAAATAAAAACTATCAATTATAATTACCCCTTTTCTATGTACAATTTTTTTAATTTTTTTTCTGATTTTGATAAAATACTTTCAATAATAGATGACTATATTGTTTATTTATGGTAACATTCCAATTTAACACAAATAATATATTAGTTTTAATATGAAAAATTACCACAAATTCGGCACCACCAAATCGATCTAATGGAACACGTGTTACATCTATCTAAATTAAAATTAAATATAGAATCATATTTTTTTTGTCAATCAAACTAATTTATTATGTAATATATAGTAGCTGTGTTGTAAAAACCAATTAGAAAGATTACCTTTTGTAGATAAGTTCTTCCTAAATTCTCTAAATTTACTAATATCATAATAAATTGATTTTTTTTTTATAAAAAAGCAATAATTTTACATAATTTTTCTGTATCATTTTCAGATGCATGATCAAATAATTTCGGCACAACACCAATATTTGATGCTGGATCAATAAAAATACAATTTATATATGTGAAGAACAAAAATATTAATATATAGTGGATCATTTTATTTTTTTTTTATGTATACTATTTATTATTTTAAATAATTTGTATATAAAAATGAAATAAGTATTCAAAAAGCGTCCTTATATTATTCTTTTTGTGTCTATTGTAGTTGGTTGACTCTAGAGACCCATTATTACATGGCTTCTAGTATATAATATCATGATTTTTTTAACTAACCACTTTTTTATTTTTTTTATATTTATTTTAATATTTATTATTTTAAATAATGGATTAGAAATTTATTTATGACTTTTTAAACTAATTTATTAATTGTAGAGTGTAAAAACACTTAAAAAAGGTAACTTAAAATTAAAAAAATATGCAATTATATTTTATTATTTAATTTTTTTTACATAAAATTCTACTATGAAAATTGTATTGTAATATTTTTATTATTAGTGTGGTATTAATACTATTAATTAGTGATTAAATATTATTTTAAACACAAAAAATAGGTTTTTTAAATATCAATTACATGAAATTTAATTTGATTTTCACTTTATATTTTTTTTAGTAATAGAATTTCAACAAATGCACTTAGTATATAGTTTTAATCAAATTTTTATCATTTTAGTAATCATTTTGCTTTTATTAATTAAATTGCCTTTTTAAAATGGTGTCTATAACCTTTTTTTATAATATAAAGGGATACTTTATTTTGTTTTAACATAAAATGTAGGCTATTTACGAAAATATTTTATATTTTAAAAACGATCGACTATTTAAAAATTAATATATTTATTTAAATTGATTAATTATATGAAAATTAAATTAAAAGTTCAAAATACTGTTGTTATTATTTTTGAATGTTGAAGATGGCTAGCTAAATATCTATTCATTTTTAATATAAATGAAATTGTTACTTATCGGATGTTTAGATTTATTAATTTTTTCTAATCAGATCACATATTAAAATTATTTTAATTTGAATAAAAAATTAAAAAATTTTAAATACTATAATAAAGTCTATTTGTTATTTATTTTGATGATAATACTAAAATTTTTAGAAAAATCCCTAAAAAAGACATTTTTAAGTGTTTAATAGTAATAAATAGCGTTTTTTTTTAAATAACATTACTATTTGAGAATTTAGTGAATATTTAGAGTATACATTTTTTTGGCCACATATTTCTGATAAGATTTGGTCCTTTGGATTAAAAAAGAAATTATACTCTAATCATCAAATAATAAAATCTATATACCATTAGCTACTTTTTAATGGACTCTTTTTAATCAAATAATAAAAAAAACTCACACAATATTATAAAAAAATTAATTCATCTGTATACAAACTGATATATTTATTATATTAATTTAATAAATTGTTCATAAAAATAAATATTTTTATCTTTAAAATTAAATTTTTGTTTTTTTATTATTTAATGGCATATAAGCTATATTATCAATTTATTTAATTGTATAAACTTACTGCTCTAACGTGTACTATCAACTGGTTTTAAAACAGTGATATGCTTAACACTTTTTTCTATCAACTATCAGTGAATGTATCTATCCTATTTTAGTTGTTTATTATAACTAATAGTTAAAATTAAATAAAATTTAATAATAGTAGAGCTAGGTGTAAATAATTTATGTTGACTTCTAATTACTTAAATGCTGATGTTGTGTGCTAACTCAATTTATACCTCTTTTTCAGCAGCGAAACTTGTTTAATTAGGCATTGTTTAATGACTAAAAATAACTTTACCATTTTTTATAGGAAATTAAGGTTAATATTCTTACTAAAAAATCTACAATGATTCCATTGCAGAGCAAAGATATTTTAATAGGTCAGGATACTATGAAATAAATGAATACGATTACGAGAACTCTATGTTGATTAAATTATTCTAATACGATTAGCCGCAAAATTGCTGAATTTATCTTATCCAATGTAACATTATCTTTGGACACACTTTGATGAATAATGTTGGTAAATACGGTATAGGAAAAAAGCTTATCTTTAATGAAACCAAGCTACAATGAAAATTTATAAGTAGATTTAGAATATTTTGATGAAATATAATTTAAAAGAGAAAAAGCAAAAGGTTAGTTTGTTTGCATTATTTTAAAAAAAATGACGTTAAACAACACTTTTTTTATAGTGTATTAGAAAGTGAATAAAAAATAATTTGAAAAAGTGATTCAATAATATAGCATAAGTAAAATCATACCTTAATTTTTATATGGTGTCATTATAAATGACTAAAAAAATAATTAAGGATTCAGGTGGGCTGAATATAGATAAAACTACCATAAAAAAATATCTATAGTGTATTTCGTTAATTTTTCTATAATGATAATTAAATAAAAATGGAAAAACATTTTTTTTTTCGTTTGCACTCACCATTTTCGTACAGATACACAACCCTTACTGTAATAAGTAAAGAAGGTTGTAGTGAGTTAATAGTTGACCTTTATAGTAATAAATGGATATTATTATAAAGTGTAAACTAAATCTACAAGGAATATAGATAAGAGAATAGCGGCGGTAAATCTTTAGGGTCAAGTATAAACTCGGTATTATACGTTAACGTCCGACAACCCCTAGTAACCTGGAGGTGATGGAAAAGGATAGAAAAGTTTTTGATGAATCATGGTATGTGAAAGCTATTGAAGAATTTATAAATAAATATCATGTTATAAAAGAAGATTTTGATGTAAAAGACAAAAATTTTTCATCACTTGAAGATGTTCGGAAATACTTATCTAATTGTAGAAAAAAGTGGAATAAGATGATTAAATCAGTAGATATAGCTCATATTTCTATAATTTTGTGGAATTATTATAGAGAAAAACAGAAAAATAGTGAGGTAATATTTTTATGTATAGTTTAAATGAGTTAAATTTTTCACCTTCCTTCATACAGATCTATGTTATTTGTTACTTTATATAAAAAGCAATACTTATATATGAATGAATTTTTTTTTGTACTAAAATAAAATTTAATCAAAATGTTATTAATATTTATAGTTGTAGTGTTTAGTACATTTCTTTGATCTAAGTTGTTTTTTATTGTTATATCATTTAAAATATCTCTAGGTAATTAGAAATCGATAAAAATCGGTTTTAACGATATTAAGTTAGTAATTGTATTTATTAAAGTATTTATACAGATCATTACCAAGGAAATAGAATTATCGACTAAAAAAGCAACCTACAAAGAATTCCTGGACTTAGTACTAATAAAATAATAAAAAGTAAAATTTAATACCGAATATTTATATATTTAGTCCAAGCTACCGCAAGTGTCAGTAAAATTAAGTGATATAGCTATGGGTTCATTTGAAGTAAACTCACTAAAGAAGAATAAAATTTTGGCCAAAAGTAGAATTAAGAGTAGTGATAGTGACGATGGCAATGATTTGACTGTGCCAATTGCAGTTAGAAAATCTCCGAGAAAAAACGCACAAATAGCTAGAAAGGATATCATTACTGATATAAGTAAGGAAAAATGGAGTGATAAAAAGATAAAGCGTTTAAGGGATTTAAAAGAAGGTAAAGAAGAAATTAATAAAAAAAGTAAATACGATATGAAACATCATAAATGTTATATTTGTGGCAAAAAAAGAGTATTAATGACTTGTACTAATTGTAAAAAAAAATTTCATTTAAAATGCCTTAATTTACCACTTAAAAATTCTTCAAAAAACTCTGTGTATTGCCGAGAATGTAATGATAATTCTGATGATAAAGTATCATCAGTTACTTATGGAAAATCTAGACGTAATTCCAGTAGAATAAAATCAAAGAAAATTTATTATGCTGACGAAAGTAGTAATGGAAATAGTACTAATGGATCATTTAACCAAGTTAGTGACAACGCATCAAACAATAATTCTTCAGATGATGACTCTTCTATAAACTCATATTTGTTAAAATCTGATGATTTTAATGACAGCAGTGATCAACTATCAGATGAAAAAAGTTCTGCTTTAGATAATACTAAGAGGCAGGCTCATCAAAAAATTAAAAAAGTTTGTAAAGTTTGCAAAGATATTCACCATCTTGTACAGTGCCCTAGATGCAAAATTTCATACCATCTTAAATGTATGTTGCCACCATTAAAACATATTCCAACAGGTAGTTGGTGTTGTTTTTTGTGTGAAACAAAAAGATATTCCAAGTCTATCGAATCTATACTATTTTGGAGATTTGTTAAATATCGCCCAACTGAGAGACAGCTTAGGCAAGGTTGTCAAGAAAAGGAATATAAAACCAGATCATTTTTTGTTAAATTTTACGGAGAATGTTATTGGCGTTGTAGATGGATTTCAGAAACATATTTAAAGTACTTCCATCCAACTCTTTATAGTGGATACAAGAAGAAAAACTCATTAGACAATGAACCAGATATTGAAGATGGTTATAAGCCATTATCGTCATCATGGGAACCGGATGAAACACATGATTATTCTGATTCTAATTTGGAAGATAGATATTATCGATTTGGTGTTAAACCATCCTGGTTGGAAGTTGATAGGATATGTAACGAAAAGTAATATAGTTGATTACTAAAATAAAACTTTAACATATATATTTTATTAATTTAAATTATAATTTTTTTCACAGAATAAAAAAAGGAAAAAAGAAGTACCTTATAAAATGGTCAGAATTAAATTATGAAAAATGCACATGGGAATATCAGGATGCACCGTATTTTAAAGCCATATCGGATAATTTTCATGATGCTTTAAAACGGTATTTAAAACATAAAAAAGAGCTGAAAAAACGTAATAAATTACTGCGTCGTCCTACACCAGAATATATTGCGTATAACCAACAACCCAATTTTTTGCCTAATAATTACAACCTACAAGGCTATCAAATACATGGAGTGAATTGGTTGCGCTATTCATGGCATTCTAATACCAATTGTATATTAGCTGATGAAATGGGTCTTGGAAAAACCATTCAAACTATAGTATTTTTGTATTCATTGTATAAAGAAGGTAAGGATGTTGGTCCATTTCTTGTTTCAGCTCCTCTTTCTACTGTTCCTAATTGGGAGCGCGAATTTTCAATGTGGGCACCCGATTTATATGTTGTTACATATACTGGTGGTAAGGAAAATCGTACAGTAATTAAAACGTTGGATTTTTGCAATGGATTTAATTCAAAAAGGCAAATAGGGTCATCAAAATACCGTTTCCACGTACTATTGACATCATTTGAAATGATATATGTGGACTCTACAGTTTTAGGTGGAATTAACTGGAGTGTACTTGTAGTAGATGAAGCTCATCGTTTAAAAAATTCGCAATCAAAGTATTTTAAACATTTATCACGTTTTAAAATTGGATATAAACTGTTGTTAACTGGTACACCACTACAAAACAATCTTGAAGAGTTATATCATTTATTACTGTTTTTGTCGCCAAAGGACATAGAAGACAAGGAATCATTTCTTTCTCGATTTGAAGATATTTCAAAAGAAAATCAAATAGTTCAGCTACAATCAATTCTTGGTCCAAGATTATTACGTCGGCTTAAAAAAGATGTTTTAAAGGATCTTCCATCTAAAAGTGAAACTATTATTCGAATAGATATGAGTACCCTACAAAAATACTATTACAAAGCTGTTCTCACAAAAAACTACAAGAAGTTTGCTTCAAAAAGTTGTACATCATCGTCATTAATGAATGTTGTTATGGAATTGAAAAAGTGTTGCAACCATCCATATTTATTTGCAGCTGCATTTGAAGAGGCTAAACGTGATAAAAATGGCGATTTGGATGCTGATACATTTATACAGGCGTCAGGAAAGTTTGTTGTTCTTGAAAAGATGTTAAAAAAACTTAAAGAAACTAATCATCGAGTGTTAATTTTTTCGCAAATGACAAAAATGCTCGATCTGCTTGAAGATTTTTTGGATTATTTTGATTTCACATATGAACGCATAGATGGATCTGTTAATACTACGAGCCGACAGCAATCCATTGATAGATTCAATTCACCTGAATCTAATATATTCTGTTTTCTTCTTAGTACTAGAGCTGGAGGATTCGGTATCAATCTTGCTACAGCTGACACTGTATTTATTTTTGATTCTGATTGGAATCCACATAATGACATACAGGCTTTTTCGCGTGCCCATCGTATTGGCCAATTATCTAAAGTTATGGTTTATCGTTTCGTTACTAGAAATTCTGTTGAAGAACGAATTATTCAGGTTGCTAAGAGAAAAATGATGTTAACCCATTTGGTTGTTAGATCAGGTGGATTAGGAGATAAATCAGTTTGTATGAGTAAACGGGAACTTGACGACATATTAAAATTTGGTACTGACGATCTTTTTAAGGAAGAGTCTACAGAAGATAACTCTCTAAAAATAGTTTATGATGATAAAGCAATTGATGATCTTTTAGATAGAGATAAAAAACAAACAGGCGATGATGTTGGTGAAGGTTCTGTTTTTAATGAATATTTTGGTTCTTTTAAAGTATTTTAATTATTTTATGCAGTTGTAAATTGTCACTGTCGCACAATATGATAGAGAGTGGCCTTAAAAATGCAAAAATTGCATTTGCTACTTCAATACTCTATTTTTTTATGTGCAATACTAATATGCCTGCCAAGGACCTCATGAAATAAGTCTCATGTTGGTAGTGAAAGGCATTATATTAATTTGGTTGATTTTAATACTTATATTTTTCTTTAAATGCTTTAAAAATAAACGTTTTTATTTTAAATAATTATTAAAGTATGTTTCTACACTATGAATCAACATATGATAGCTTGTTTATTTTTTAATACATATACATATATATTTTTATTTGTTTAATCTTTATTGCTTTTTAATTTAGAAACGAACTGCTACTACAATTAATTATTTGTAACATATTTATCTACAAGGTTTTTTATTTTGACAATAAAATATTTTTTGATAATTTTCAATTTAAAAATGTTTTAATTTTTTTTTCAGTATTTTTTACACCGTATTAGTTATAATCTTCAGATATTGTTTCAAAAAACTTTATGTAAAAATTTTTTTTTAAAATGATTCTTCTGGTAAATTAATCACATCTTTTTTACATCTACGTCATTTTTAATAGTAATTATTAGAGTTATTTTTGACTTGATATTAGCTGTCATAATTTCTCTAGCAACTTTTATTATTTAAAATAACCTAACTAAAGAATTATAAAAGATATTAGAAAAGATTAAGTTGTATAGTGTGGCTTGAAATTAATTAAAAAATATAACAGTTTGAATGGGCTATTTTTAATTTAAAAATAAATTTAATAGGTTGCCAATTATTCTACTGCTCATATTGAAGGTGACGAGGAAGTAGATAGTGTTAAGTTGAATGAGAAAGATATTCTTAAAAAAAATGATCCTGACTATTGGTATAAATTATTAGGTGATTTAGTTAATGAAAGTGTTGTACCTGACGAAACTTCTGAATTTGGTAAGGGAAAACGAGTAAGAAAAAATATCACTTATTATGATGTTGATGCCAAAGATTCAAATCGTAAATTGGTGTTAATGTAAAAAAAAATCTTTATTTATTTTTTAGAAGTTGATTCTGATTTTACGTTTTCAACGGAATCTGAAACAAGTTCTGATATCGAAGATGAGGCTATTGAAAATAATAATGAGCCAAGTTATACCCTACTAGCGTCCTATCTTCAAAAGATTAATTCACGCAGCTCTTCTCATGTCAAATCATTGTCATCTTTATCAACGCACAAGTCCAATGAATTAGGATGGAAGGATATAAATTGTCGAACTATACGACTTATAAATATGGCTATATTTCGATATGGTTTACCACCTGTTAGTTATATTGAAATGAAAAATAGATGGTAAGTTATTGTTAATTTAATATTATTATATATTTTATGTTGTTTATTAAACAAAAAAAAAATATAATTTTTAAGGTGTCCTGTTGGTTTGAAAACTAAACCAGAAGCTGTTGTCCGTGCATATATTCAGGCACTTGTTGAGTATTTGTTTTCCTCCGATCTACCTAAACCAGTGGCTGTAGCAGTTGCTAACCTAAGTGATGAAAGTAATCATATATTTGAATGAATTTTACCAGTTTAAACTAAATTGTTTGAAATAAAATTTTACTATTGATGTGAAATAGGTCAAGTAGTACAGAATATGCAACATGCATCAAATACTACTGCAACTGCTATAATGTCTAAATCATCATCATCATCATCATCATCTGCTAATGTTGGTCACAATAGTGATGAATACAATTTTAAAGATATAAACAAAGAACACATTATCCAAAGAATTGCAGTAATGGATCTTATCAGGGATAAGATTTTTGAATATATGAGATTTTTACCATATCTTTACCCTATTTTGGTTTCTGAAGGACTTGTTTCTATTGATAAGCTTTCTCAACCTTATCCTTCAAGTGTAAGATTGAAAAGACGTCAAAATGCTTTATCAAATGAGTGTTTTATTGAAGTGTATGATATTTCTAAATGTAGTTATGATTATATTTACCCTAATGATACTACGGAATTGGAAGAATTAGAATATAGTTTTTTATTTAATATTGAAGAATGTGGCAATACAGACATTCATTATGTGTGGGCTGCTGAAGAAAATCAAAAAAATTCAAATATTTGGTGGCGATTTCACGATATGTGGTTATTGTTAGGTACTGCTATTCATGGTTATGGAAAATTGAATGAAATATTTAATGACACAAGACTAAATGCACTAAATATACCATTTAGGCACCGTATTATTCTTAATTTACTGACTAAACATGTGCTATAATAGCTTTATGCATTATTTTATTGTATTTAGATGAAGGAAGTCGTAATTATAAAAATGACTTTGTAATGAGAAGATTGAAACTACTTGAACAAGCTTTACTAGCTGAAAGAGCTCATAAAATTGCTAAAATCAAAAAGCTTAGTATATCTCAACATGAATTTTCAATGAATGCTATGAATTCGTATATCTTTGCATTGATATTTATCAATACATCATGATATTCATCATTCTAGGTATTACAGATTGCGCACACTTTTAAATGCATCTAAAAATATGGTTGATAATATTACTCCGGAAAACAGAAATGATAGTTGTGTTTTTTTTACTAGTATGTAACAGAAATAATTGTCAATTTTACAAATAATACATTTTTTAGTTCTTAAAGAAATCTATGATCTTATAGAAGGGCTTGGAAGAAATTTATCACTATGTAAAAATCAAAATTTAACATCGGATACTTTTAGTGGTGGTGATTTTAGTTCAAAAGTTGGTTTTCTATCAAAGCAACAGCAGTTACAACTAGTTAAACAACATTGGTGTTCTAGATTATAATTTTAGATAGCATCTTAAATTTGTAAATTTAGTAATATCATTTATATATGTACACCATAGGTGTGTGTTATTATCTGCTCTTAAATTGATAGACTACTAAAAAATAATTGTATATCAATTTTTTATTCATTAATTTGTTGTAACTGTGAAAATAGTGTTAGTAACTGTATAGATTATTGTATTTAATGTAATATATGGTACATTTATTTACCAACTATTCCTATAAAGTATATATGCTCAATATCAATTTTATCAATGTAATAAATAAATTGTTAACTTAAAATGTACCGTTATTTATTATTATTTTATTTGAATGTTATATTATACCTTTCATGTTATATGAGATATGTTAAATTTTATCATGCAGTTATCGATATTTAATAAAGATAGTTATTTCTACAGCATTAATTCTTATCAAAAGCATATTGTTGTATTTGGAGAATGAATAGCTTAACATAATTTTGTGCACTAATAACATAATTAGTAGTTAATGATTTATTAAATTTTAGATTAACCTACCCACATTAAAACCATTCAATATTATAGATTTATTTTTATTAGAGTATACATAATTATTTAAAATTTTAAAAAGAAAAAAAATGAGAGTATTTTTCTAGACAAACTTTAAAAATACTATTTTTTAAATTTTATAAGTATTGTTCATTTTAATCTTGGGCTAAGTAAATGGATTATATTCAATTATTGTTCAATTAAATAAAGTTTTGTCTTTATTTAATATTCTTAATGAATTTATATTTCTTTAAGTTAAATAGATAGTAATTATGGGTATTAATATATACAACTACATTAATCATCAAAATAACTTTTTAATAATATTTTGGTCGAGTATTTTTGTTAATTAGATTATTAAAAAATTTTTTTCTAATTATTATAGTATTTTGTTGCTATAGTTTTTAATTAGAGACTATTAAACATAATACAGGGTTAAATTAGAGATTAATTAATAAAATTTTTTTGAACATAATTGAGAATGTAAATAATAGCCATTACATGTAAAATAAAAAATTAATTATATATGATACATGTTTTAATTATAATACTAGAATATATAAAAAAATTCCTTTTTGTTAAATGTGAATAATAGTACGTTTAACAATTTACATATGATTATGAATGGATAAATAATTGAGTGAATATTAAATAAAATATTCTATCCCTTTTTTTAAATATAAATTAATAAAAATTATAAAAATTTATTAAGATTGTTAATTGTTGAAAAAAGAGTGGATTAAATAAAACTAATCAATGATGCGTGAAAATAAATAGTATTAAAAAAATGGCAAGTTATAATTTTGGTGAAATAAGCATAATAATGGTATATTAAAAGGTTAGGAAGAGAACATAGTAAAATTTATGATGCATATATATAGAATAAACAATATAGATTCTATAGTTACATGAAAATAATCCAATTCTAATAATTAAGGATACAATTAAGTAACAAAAGAAACACTAATTACTATAAATTAAACATAAATTAATGTCATTATTTATGTGAATTTTCAATAAGACCATTTATTAAGATATTTCCAAGAGAATCTGTTTCACTATAAGTAGCATCAGTTAAAAATGGTTCATCTACAAAGAAAAAGATTAAATAAAAAAAAAAGATTATATAATTACCATTATTCATATATTTTATAGTTGGAATATCAAATGGTAAAAAAATTTTTGGAGTTAGTTTAGTGATATCATTATCTGGTAGTATAATATTTATTTTAAAAAATGAATAAGAGAAAAAATAAACATCTACCAATAATATTTTCACTGCATATATAATCAGGTAAAAAATAGCTACAATCCTTTAATTTTATTATTATAATAATAAGAATGATAACAGAAAAAAACATGCGCAGATTAGTAGTACATGAAATGTAGAAGCTTTAAATAGAACACCAATTTCATAGGAACGAATACAGATTTGAGTTTTATTTTTTTGATAACATCCCCAAGCAGCTTTAGATACATTAGCACTTTATAAAACATAAAAAATTAACAAAAATTTCAATTATTTACCTTGTAACTAAAAACCAAGGTATTCTAAGAGAATGGTTTTCATATACAAAATAGGTCTTAACATGTGGACAAGCTTTAGTTCGTAGATTCAAATCAGCTTTCCAATCACTATTAAAACTAATAGATGATAAATGATAGTGATGTAATAAAAACTTGAAGTATTTTTTTAAATAGGGCTGTTTTTCTGCAACTCTACTATTATATGGAAGACATGATCCACCTTAATTATATTATTTTTATAGTAATATAATAAAAAAAAACCCAACTACAATATTATTATATTTTACTCTATAGTTGTCAAAAAAATAAAAATTAGTAATCAAACATCATACCCATATAACCCTCAAAACTATTTCTTACAGTTTTAACACTAGGATATACCTTATATAAATATATATATTGTTTTTAATTTTTCTATTTGAAAATATATTTACAAATGAAGTATTTTGTGATGATATTGGACGATTAGAATTGAGAAAGGCTTTAGAAAGATCATAAACAAAGCTGCATTCTTCTTTACCAAGTGTACCTATACTGGAACATTGCATAACTAGTACTCTATCATTCTCATCAATTGATGATACATTCATTGTAGAAATCAACTTTAAAAATTTATTTTAAGCTAAATAAAGGTTTAAATACTTTTGAAATACACCCTATTCCATATTTGTCTATATTTTCATTTTTATGGTAGCCTGGTACTGAAAAAACTAAATCACAACTTAAAAAACAATAATTTAATCATCTTTCTAACTAGTTATAGTAGAAATACTCAACATTACACATATCGTAATATGATAATTGGCTGATTAAACCATTTTTTATTTCATTGATATTATATGCAGACAAATAACTCTAAAAAAAAATTTAAATATAATATTTTAATTTCATATATATTTTTAAATATTGAAAAAATGTATGCATTAAATAATAATTAAAGATATTATATAAATATTAATATACTTAAGGTAAAAATAATAATAAGAATAATCATCAGCTAAGAGAATATCACTCATATATAGAATTTTATATAAATAGTTTTCAATAAAGTAAACATACAAAAAGTTGACTTTGAAATTTTGATTTAACTGGTTTATCTTTTTTTTCAAAATTTGGACTTATCCATAACCTTAAAATATAATAATAAATAAATGGACCATAACAACTATAGATAATTTTCAATGATTAAGTAACTACATTTGAGTTTTCATATGCCAATCTTCTGGAATTAGATTGGCAGTATGAATGATTACTTTGACAGAGTTTTCATAAAACAATAACATCATTTTGCTTAAAAAGATATCTATTTGTAATATATAACTTTTTAAATATATACGTACCTATGATGACTTCCATAAGGTAATGGTAGATAAGCCTATAATTTTAAACATTTTTATTCAAACAAAATATAATGCTTAATTTTCACTTTTAAAAGCTTCACATTGGGATATGTTTTATAATCAACTCGAGCATATTCATTATCTCCTTGAATCAATACTATTTTCTCTGTACTATTAAAGTTGGAAAAATGTATATTTATTTAAATGTGACCTTAGTTTTCCATCATTATTTTTAGGATATTGATCCAATAACCAATTTAAATCAATCATAAAATTAAACTTAAATAAATTGAAATGAGTCATACTTATTGAATTTTATTAGATGCTATATACTTGATAAGATGTTTTTATTAGACCATATTTCTCTGATAGTATATCCTTTAATGAAAGTGTATATAGATTATTATTTGCATGATTGCTTTTTATTGAAATTTTATTGAGATAAATATTAGGACCTGATGGACGCGTACTTTTTGGATGGCTTGTTTTATCTAGGTTTTTAAGTATAAATGGTTTCTTTTCAATACCTATTTTAATAATTTTATAATAATTATTTTAAATGACAACAAAAATACATTCAGGAGTTTTTTTATTCTGAGATTTTTGTAGGTAACGCAACATTAACGAGGAATAGTATGATAGTTGTATATTCGGCGCCAATCGTATTGCTTATAAGTAATACAATTATGCACATTTTAAAAAGTAAATTTAATTATATCTTTTTACTATATTTATTATAAATGAATGAAAGCACTAACATTCACCTACTAACTAATTCATTATTATCCATACTCTAAGTTAATAAATAAATTTATTATATAAAGCTCTTTAAATTAATATTTATTTTGCCATTTAAACTTTCATCATTGAATAAATACAAATATTCATTACATTAAATATAATGTGTAAGTTAGTCCAAAAGATTAACCTTCATAAATTTCTATCAATGTATAGTGATAATTTATAACTTTTTTCATGCACTTATCTGCCTAAATGCCCCAGAAGAACGATCTCTCCTTTCAAGGGGATAATTGATCGGTTATTATCGGATAAGACGACGTGACACTGCCCGCGATCCACTCAAACACTAGTTTGAGTTGAGACTGTTGTTTATACCGTTACAAAACCATTAAAATATAGTAAAATTTCTGTTATATAAAATTGAAATTTTATTTATGTTGACATGACTTAAACCTGCGTTTATTACTTGTTTATGAAGTAATAAACATCATGTTAAGTATTATAATATATAGATTTTCAACCATAGCATAAAAGTTTTAGTAGTCTCACCCCAAAATATACAACCTATAATACGATGACCACTACTAATACATTTAATAATAATAATAATAACAATAATATGATACTGGTTTGCTGTTGATAAAATATAGCGGGAATTTTATTTTGGTCATTTTTATCACATGAAATAATATAATTAAAAGATGCTATTTTTCTAATCACATACAACTATATGCAAAAAACAGTCAGGATAAGATAGATGTTGATACAACCAAAGCATAGTGACACCTTTAGGTATATCAATTCCCTGGATTGTTAAACGGGGATTGTGAAATAATAAACCATCATCAGTTTGATTGACAATAATTCCGTGTTGAAGTTTACTGATAAATTCACCAAATGTCAACTCTGTATTGTGATGAGTATCCTTTGAGTTAGTCTCATTAAATTTTATTAATGATTGGTAATATGAGGTACCATTCTATATCAAAAACTGAATAAATAGTGTTATTTTGATATAACAAATTACTTTGTACAGTCTAAAAGGTATATATTTTAATGGTATTTGTAGAAAAGGTTTTTTTATCTTAAAATATTTTTCGAAATTTCCTTCATAAAATAGGAATATTAAATATAAATTATAATTTAACAAGTAACATGATAAAAATACCATTAGATAAGTGAGTTAAAAGTTTTTTTTGATCCAAAACTTTTGCTAATTTCATAGAAGCCATATCTCTTGTTAAATAATCCGACTAATTTAAATAGTAATAAGTGAGTGTATGTAAACGAGCTTTAGACGCAATATATACTTCCTTTACGGATGCCATTATAAAATTTTCTATTTCTTCTACAGTATAAAAGCGAATTATTTCTTTAATAGGAAAATTCTATCAATAAAAAATCATGTCCACTATTAGTAATATAATTCATATAGTTGTATACACTAAAGTGAAGATTTATGTGCCAAATGGTAGATGTTTTATCTGTTGCTAGCATATCATAAAGTACTCCAATAGGTAACGACCTTCATTAGTGTATTATGTAAATATAATAGATATTTTCAATTTTGAATATAGTATTTTGTATTTAAATACCATTTTAATGGCTCATCATTAAAAGATACCCAAAAATCGATAGAAAGAATACTACTACCATCATATTTTATGTTGGTATAAGGTAAATAATATTTGACAGCTTCTTCGAGTTCAAGAAAAAAGTATGAAACTCTTCTAAACGTATTCTAAAATAAATATAAACTTAGAATATGCTAATTGATACACACTTATTCTTATGCAACATGTCAATCAATAACAAAAGTTCTTAGTATTATGAAAATATAATAATAATACATAGTATACAGGAGGTACATTAGTACTATTGCTAATATCACTTTTGTCTATTGTAACACCTATAGTAATTGAACCATTCCATATTCTTTTCATAACACTCTCATCCCAACTTTCGTCCATCTAGCAGCACTCGCTTATGATACCGTACACGAATCCGAATTTACTCGACGTAATTTTAAATGCATATTTTATTTTTTAAATTACATTTCTACAAGCATAAAAATACTTTTAAAATATATAATAAATTTTATTATGTTCATCTACTAATAAAAAGCTAGTAATTTTTTAAAATTGTTGTAATCAAATAAAGTTTAGACGGTTTTTTTGCATTTTTCTGTATAAAGTATTGTAATTTTATGATAATAATAAAATTTTCAACGTAATTTCTTCAACATAAGGGTTAATTATAAAATAATGTAAACACGCATGCGTACCAAAATAGTTGTTTCTGTTTTATGTACTATGTCACTGCCGTCATCACATGTAATAAAAATGATTGAATTTTTATATTTTTGTAATTATATTTTAAGAAAAAAAATAATAATAAAGAAGACACTAAAAACAATGTAGAAATGGGGAACAGAAAAAACGTGATATAGCTTTAAAATAAATTTTTGTGATTTATATGTAAAAATAGATGGAAATATTAAGAGATCAAGCTAGAAAAGAGTATGTGAAGAAACGAAAAATAGAAAAATTGGAATCATTAGAGGCTGATATTATAGATAATGAACGTCTATTTGACAAGCAGGAACTCACTGAATTAGAACTTTATGAATTAGAATATCAAAAAAAAGTCCTTTCATTAGCTAAGGAACATGTTGAAGCTTCAAAATTGGAAAAAGTTGAGAGATACACTATGCCAAAGGAGAATGAAGCTATAAAAGAGGTAGACGATGTATATTCTGAAGAAGATGAGGATGGTGGATTTGTTACAGAACAAAAGCGTCTTGAAAAAGAAAAAATTGGTCAAGCAACCTTACATTTTGGATCTAAAGATGCAATAAAAAAGCAGCTTGATTTAAATAGCAAAGAGTATCAATTGTTAATGGACAATGACTTTGTGTCATTTGTTGCTTCAGATCGTATTCCTGGAAGTTTTATAGAACAATCTCATAAAGGACCATCTATAAAAGAAATGAAACGAATGTCTATGATGGAAACAAGAAAAAGTTTACCTGTATATCCATATAGAGAAGCTTTTTTGAAGGCTGTTGAAGAATATCAAGTTATTATTATTGTTGGTGAAACAGGTTCAGGTAAAACTACTCAGTTACCTCAATATTTATATGAAGCGGGTTACACTAAAAATGGAAAGAAAATTGGATGCACTCAACCTCGAAGAGTAGCTGCTATGAGTGTTGCAGCTCGCGTCTCCGATGAAATGCAAACAAGACTTGGGCATGAAGTTGGTTACAACATAAGATTTGAAGATTGTACATCTGATAAAACAGTCATTAAGTATTTAACAGATGGTATGCTGTTAAGAGAATTTTTAGGTGAACCAGATCTAGAAAGTTATAGTTGTATCATGGTCGATGAAGCTCATGAAAGGACACTACACACTGACATATTGTTTGGATTGGTGAAAGATATTGCAAGATTTCGTAAAGATCTTAAACTACTTATATCAAGTGCTACATTAGATGCAGATAAATTTTCAGCATTTTTTGATGATGCACCAATTTTTCGTATACCAGGTCGACGTTTTCCTGTAGATATCTATTATACCAAATCACCTGAAGCTGATTATATTGATGCAGTGGTTGTTACTATATTACAAATTCATTTGACACAACCATTAGGTGATATTTTAGTGTTTTTCCCTGGTCAAGAGGAAATTGAAACATGCCAACTTATTTTACAAGAAAGATTAAGAAAGTTGGGAAACAAAATAAGAGAACTTATCATTCTACCTATCTATTCAAATTTACCTACTGATATGCAAGCAAAGATATTTGAACCTACTCCACCTGGTGCTAGAAAAGTTGTATTAGGTACAAATATTGCTGAAACTTCTGTCACAATTGATGGTATAATTTATGTTATTGATCCTGGATTTTGTAAGCTTAAAACATACAATCCACGTTCGGGTATGGAAGCTTTAACAATCGCTGCTATTTCAAAGGCTAGTGCAGAACAACGTGCTGGCCGTGCTGGTAGAGTTGCTCCAGGAAAGTGTTTTCGACTTTATACAGCATGGGCTTATGAGAAAGAATTGGAAGATAATCCTATTCCTGAGATTCAAAGAACTAATCTTGGTAATGTTGTACTTCTCTTAAAAAGTTTGGGTATAAATGATTTGATTCGATTTGATTTTATGGATCCTCCAGCTGCTGAAACGCTTATACATGCTCTTGAGCAACTATATGCCTTAGGAGCTTTAAATCATCTAGGTCAGCTAACTAAGGTAACTTTAAATTATGTTTTACAATTTATTGTTTTATTTTTGGTCATTATTTAATTTTATTAAACTAATAAGTTAAATTCCTTGATTTTCTTTCATGAATTTATGATAGCAATAGTTTATATTGTATTTAATCTTTTACTCTATAAAATGTAATGTTTTTTTGCATTAAAAAATATTAAAGATCATTCAAATCATTAAAATAAACACTTTCTGCTAAAACTTTTCTATACAATAAAAAACTAGTTATCTATAATGGATTTTATAGTATAAGCAATGTTATTTTCAATTAAATTTTTGCTTGAATAAATATTATGTCTATGAATGCTATAATAAATCGGTATGTAGTTAGGAAGACAAATGGCTGAACTTCCACTTGATCCCATGATGGCAAAAATGCTTTTAGCAGCTGATAAGTATTTCAATATGTAGTTTTTAAAAAAATGTTAATATAAATTTTAGATATGGATGTGTAGAACAAGTGATGATTATTGCTTCTATGCTATCTGTAAATGCTGCTATATTTTATCGTCCAAAAGACAAAGAAATATTGGCAGACAATGCAAAACGCAACTTCCATTCTCCTTATGGGGATCATCTAACTCTTTTGAATGTTTATGATCAATGGGTCACAACAAGCTATAGTACTCAATGGTGTTATGAAAATTTTATTCAACACAGGTATTAGATTGGTAGAGAGTAGTTTTGTTTGTTTACATGAAACTTTTAGATCATTAAAAAGAGCTCGAGATATATACGAACAGCTAGAGCGTATGATGGAATATGTTGAAATCAATGTGAGTTCAAGTGATGACAGTGTTGCCATTCGTAAGGCTATAACATCTGGTTATTTTTATAATATGAGTCGTCATACTCAAAATGGACAATACAAAACTGTTAAGCATAATCAAGTAATTTTTACTAAGAAATAATTATACGTAAAAATGTTATTTTTACCTGAAAAACTATTTATTAAGAGTGTGCTTATTCATCCTAATAGTAGCTTGTTTGAACAAACACCTAAATGGGTTATTTATCATGAACTTGTACTAACAACTAGAGAATATATGAGAAATGTACTTGATGATAATATTTTTATTTAAGTAGATATAAATTTTTTAGTTAATTGAAATTGATAGTTTATGGGTATTGGAAGTTGCCCCTCATTATTATCAGTCTAAAGAGTTTGAAGAGAAAAGTAAAATAAAAATGAGTCGTAATAAAGGAATATCTTCATCTTCAATAATTCAATAAATAAAGTGTATTTTTGTTTGTAAATATAATTATAGTTTTTAAAATAAAAAATATAAATTTGTATTGAAAGCCATGATTTGTTAAATTTTTCACAAAAAAGTGGATTATTTTTTTTTCTATTTGTATATATTAGCTTTTATTAGATAATATAAAAATATAATTTTTGATACAGAAATACACTAAATATTATTGTATAAATATAACATTTTGTTTTGGTTATTTTAATACTTTTTTATTACTATTCTTTTTCTTATGTACTACATTCAACATAAAAGAAAGCAAAAATTCATTAAAAAATGGAAATATATTGTAACTGCATATATAAAGAATTATTATTTTATTTTAATTAAAATTTAAAAATTAATTTTAGTTTTATATAGAAATACTAGATTTACATAGCAGAATTTATTGCAACTATGTGTTACGTCATTTTGAAAATATTTGTATAATAGCAATAATTAGCAATTAAACACACTAATAATTAGTTCTATGGCAGATTATAATGAAAATTTGAATATTCTAAAAATGGTTTTTTTAAATTTAATAAAAATTTTATTATTTTCGTTATAAAATATAAAAACTATTAAAATCCTATTGTATAGATATCATTTAATTTATTATTTATACTGTTGCATATTGTTTATAGATAAAACTACATCATAACTTTTAAAAATCTACCAAATAAAAAGTAAAATTCCATAAAGAGTATGTTAATTAAATTTATAACCAGAAAATAAGTGATAAAGGTGTTGATATTTTATTTTAGTGGTGTTATGCAACACTACACAATTGTATTGATAATGGTATTGTGCCTATCTTGTTTTAAGTATAAAATTGACTTAAAACCATTTAATCTCTATAGAAAAATAAATTAAATATAATGAAAGAATAAATTTTATTATTTAAAAAGAGATATACCTTTTTGAAGTATAAAGTCGCCTAATCAATGATACTGCGTACCACAACAGTTAATCAAATAAGTATTTGAAAAAAATAATCATATTTTTTGGCAATCATAAAAATTAGTAGATTTATACGGATTTATTTATAAATGAGTGTAAAATCTTACCATTAATTTTTATTTGATCTAAATCGGATAATATTTATGTGTATTTAGCTAGAGGAAAAAATTAATATATTTAGTTCCTAGAATTAATATAAACAGTTATAAGATCAGCTATATTTCCATTTAATTCAGTTCACGAATTTAAACGAAGATAATCATCTGTGATTGAGATTGTTCGTCGATGTGTACATAAGCGGTGGTTGCAAGTTGTTAAAAGTTAATCTATGTTAGATATGGATGCTAAAGAAAACATTGATATAAAAAGCCATATTAAATTTATTCGTGCTCATCTTGTATCTTTGCCCAGTGATTATGAAAGCTATTGTAACAATAAGTATTGAATGTTTTGTAATGTTATCAACATTATAAAATTGTATTTAGTTTAATGTTTTTATTTTTTGTGGTATCTGGACTGGATATTTTTGGAATAGATAAGGAATTTAATGAGGAATTAAAATCTGCAATATGTGATCGAGTATATTTGTGTCAAACACAAATGCAAGGTAGTATATTTAATGGATTTATATATAAAAACATATTAGATCCAGTATCAGGGTGTTTAATAGCTTCATTTAAAGGAACTAACCTTTTAAATATTCAACCATCAGTAGAAGTAATTTTTATTAAGTAGATACTCTACTGTTTAGTTGGAATTTTTTTTATCAACTTAATATTCAATGGTTAAACATAGATTTTCAAAGATAACAGTAAATATCTATTTTGTGGAGAGATAGCTATGACCTATATGGCACTTCTTATTCTAATTATCTTGGATGATGATCTAAGTAGATTGAATAAAGATGCTATATTATGTATGATAAATTTAACTCAAATGTCATCAGGATGGTATTTTTTTTATTATGTTTTTTAATACTCAAGATAACAATTTAGTTTCTCGGTGTCACCCTTCGAAAGAGATACTGACATGCGCTTTAGCTATTGCGCAGTTGGTATATGCGCCATATTGGACTGCTACGATACAATTAATATCCCTAAGCTACTTTCTTATATTGAAAGTTGCTTTGTATAAATATGTTTTTTTTATAAATTATTTGAATATTTATTTAGAATTATGATGGAGGATTTTCTCAAATTCCTGGTCTAGAATCTCATAGTAATATATGATTGATTGATTTCAAAAGTAATATGTGTACGTATATATATTTTTTAGGTGGCTCAACGTTCTGTGCTATTTCTGCTATTTATATAATTGAAAAACATTGTATAAAACATTCTTATTTGGCTAGAGATCTATTAAATAGAATTCAAATGCCATGTCTACGATGGTGTGTACAACGTGCTAACCATTTTACTAATGGAGGAGGCTACAACGGTAGACCACAAAAAATTGCAGACACTTGCTATAGTTTTTGGACTGGTGGAACTATTAAAATTTTATCCGAGCATTTACATTCCAATATTTCCCATTTCAATTTTGTTGATATTCACTCTATTAATTATCATTCTCTTATGGCTCAAGATCCTATTAGAGGCGGTCTTTCAAAGCATCCATTTAGCGATTCTGGTACTTATTGAAGCTGATAATTTATATTTAATAGAATTATAATATAGATATCTTACATACATATTTTGGAATATGTGGATTGAGTATTTTAAATATTTATCCACAGCTTAGAGTGATTGAACCTGCTTTTATGATATCACGTGATATATACTTGAGGTATTTTAATAAAAAAACAAGTTTGAAATAATACTATGATTGAATTTTTGATAATTCTATCAATATTTAAAAAAAATCAAAAAGGTGTTTTAATTTTAATACCAAGACTAGTTTTAAATGTGCTGGGTAGCGTATAATAACCATAATGAGGGTGAAATTTTTTTAAACATGTAAGACATGAATTTGACCTGTTTATGAAAATTTTTCGTAGTATGTATGCCAATTCAATTATCTAAAAACAGTATTTAGACTGTACTAAGGAGCTGTTTTACATGTTAATGTGTTACAAATTATCATTTAGAAACTCGTAATGATAACATAAATATAACTTTATTCTATTCTATTTAATTTAAACCATCTTTGTATGTAATTTGGCTATCTAAAATATAAAATTTTGACGTTTAAAAGATGATCATGCACATCTCATTTATGTTTAAATTGCATATCTTTTAAGCAAAGCAGATACGAACTTGACAAAACGGGGCACAAGCCTGAGTGGTAATATTATATTCATGTGCTACATGCTTGTGTAATTGGTTGTATGGTAAGAATTTCAAAGGCAATACACTGAGTGGATTTTTACAATTGTGAAATTATAAAACCAACACGAAAACATAATAAAAAAGTTTTGCTCTTAGTGAGTTGAGGATTGTCAGAAAATGTTTACTAGTTGTAGTAACTTTACGATGCATCGCTTGGTGAGATACTTATAAAACACCAAGTGATAATACTACTCCTGTCAATAATTAGAAATTAAAAGAGGACGCATTGTATTGAATAAAACAAAATTTTAGGTGAAATAATAGTAATAGCTAAAAAGTACAACAAATAATGAACCTCCAATGATTGCACTGTGAACAATATAGGTTTTACACAAACCGAATTTATTTCCATTAGTAGTGGAGCTGATGGGTATTGCATCTTGAACTTCATTAACCTAATTTTTTATTAGTCTGGAAGTTTAATCATACAAGTAAGATAGATAATTACTTCACTCGAACCGTTTAAACTTGCTTTTGGAGTTATAAACGAATGTTGTGTGGAAGATATGTAAGAGTTGGAATCTACAGCAGAATGGAAAATTTTAGAATAAGATTCTCGAAGTTTGCTATTTTCGGCTATAATTTGGTTTTTAACTTGAAGATATAATTCATTAATAGGCTAGTAGATATAAAATGATAAACGAACAATCAAATACTAGATTGCTAATATGATTACCACATTAGACATTCCATTAGCAATCAATTTTTTTAAAAATTCATAACATTCTTCTAAGTTTCCTAGTTTTTGGAGGCACTATATAAATTGTAATAAAAAAATAAAGCAAAGTATGTCGTTTTGATGAAAGAATACAGTTGCGAGACGATAAATGGCTTTTATATTGTTTGGTTCATTCTTAGTGATATAACTTAAAATATTAATAACTTCGCTATGTTTATCTTCCTATAAAAATTTTATAAAAACTTTAAGTAGTGATAATTTGATGGACTTTTATTTTCGATGCAGCAAGATTGTTTCCTATAATGATATATAGTGCCTTTACTCTAGGTATATATTCATAATCCAATCTATTTAGTGCATTAAAAGCTCTAAAATAGTATGTATTAAAAAAATTTGAAAATTTCTAAATATTACTACATTTCAAAGATATGAGAACTTGTTGCATAGATACCATAATTATACCACATATTAGCCCATATTCGCTTTCTATTACTATTGATAAGGAAAAACTGAATGAATGAATGAACATAAAATGGTGTGATATACCAAAAATATATAATTTGATCTATTTCACTATTGCTAGACTGTAGTGATGGTTCTGGATAAGGCTCAACTGAGATAACTTCAATTATATATTTCAATGTAGTATTCGGAGGAACATTGACAGTATCATTGCTATTTTCAATAAGGTTTGAAAACCTAAAATAAAATTAAAAAATAATAAAACATAATAAGATTCATACCAATTAATACTCCCAAAGCCGTAGGCAGAATCAATAGATATATCACTGATTTCACCAACTTTCATTAATGCTACTGATGCGTCAATTCCTTACATATAACATTATGATCGATATAAGCAAAACAAAAATTGTTATTGTAACAAATTAATATAGTATTATCACTTTTAATTTGTAAATTATACAAAGGTAAGACAATAGGAAAACATTATAGCGGTTAAAGTGGAATTAATTAAAAGCATACCCAATATTACTTCAGAGTGCCCAACAACAAATTCATAACTACTTCGACTGTCAAATACTTTTTTATTCGGCCCATAGCATCCAAGCAAATTTACTTTAGCTATGTTTCTCATACCAACTCTTGGAGAATCATTTTGGGGATATCTTAAAATCTATTGGTGTTATTTCAATAAAACAAATTTTTATATTATATAGTTAAGTACCATTTTAATAAGACGTCCATTATCAAATATATCTAACTTAAAATTATCAACATTGTTAAATATGCCATTAGCTAGATCTAAATAATATAATATTTATGACTGATAAATATGGTTAAAAATAATTTTATTATTTATTTTTAATCATTTTAATATGGCTAAATAATCTAGTTGTATTAAACAACTTTAGCCTTGATTAAGCCATATTAACAAAATTAAACAAACAAATTTAGAATATATTACATACCTAATTTTCGATCAATATATTTTTTTGCATTTTTTAAATTGTTTTCTGAGCTTTCAGAAGGCTCTATTTGTCTATTGTTAGTCATCTTTAAGAAAAGTGGTGGCAAAAGACCCACGCGCACATTTGATCAATTAGTGGATTATTTTTTAAATAATTAAAAAATGGCATATAGATTAGTGCCATTTTATTAAAAAATATATAAAAACTATATAAAATTTAATTAACGAAAATAATGATATAAAACAGTTTCTGTTAAGTTATTTTCTATATAACATCTCATTTCTAGATAATACGAACATAACACGAACAATTAGCTGACTGTACACACTATTACGTGATTCTCAGAGTAAAGTGTACACACTGTCAATAATAAAAAAAAGTTATAAAATCATTGAAATAAATATTTTAAAATTTATTATGCCATAATTATATGAATAATGATATTTTAATGGCTGAGATGTAAGTATTTTCTTACCAGAACATAATTAACCAAATCTTTCGGGATTCGTATTTTAACCGATAGAAATTACTTTGGTTGTATCAATTATACACTAATATTTCTAATATATTTTACAATTATACCTTAAATAAGTTTGAAAATCGCGAGATTCAACATTCTTCATTTAATAGCCCTAGCAAACATACTCAAAATGGAACTATAACTGGGATAAAAGTAATTTTTTAGCGGTAGTATAGATAATAGATAGCTATCTTTCAGTTTTTATGTCTAAAAATTGATTCATTCTGAACAGTTTGTATATTTCTTAAGCCAAGTCAATGATGCAAGGATTATGGTATCGTATTTATCGAATAAACTATTGAACATTAAAGTTTGTCTTATTTTATTTCTAATGTGTATTAAATGTATTTAAAAATAATGCCATTTTAATTTTATGAGAATTAAATTTATGTAATACATAAAAACCATATTAAATATCTACTTTGACATTTCAATTAAAATGAAATCATTCAGTCAAATTTTCCAAATGATAACATATTTTTAAATTGATAATAAGTTTTATCGTTTTTTTTTCCAGTAAAAGAAGAATATGCCAAATATCTTACTACATCCAAAATACCCACGCACCTTCTTATGATGTCAGTCAGATCTATCAACTAATATACTTTACCAATTATTACACTCACTTTAGGTTTCAATTTTATATAATAATAATAAGGATAGATAAATATATACGTTAATTATGTCATTCATATAATATTATAAATAAAAAATTTTTTAGTTTAATTAAAAAAGTCATGCTTTATTTAATAAAGCAACAACCTATTCATTCAAAAAATAATACATTTATTTAATGTAAGGTTAAGTAATATAACAAAAAAGAACATGAGATGGTATTTTGTAAGTTCAAGGTAAGTTAAGTCAACCCGCATTAGAGATATCACTATAAAAATATTATATTAAAGAAACCATGACTAGAACAAGAAAATTCAATTTAATTAATCAATCAATATATTTAAGTGTTAACAAACTCCCATATGAATTCGGCCTCCACGCCTTAATTCTCGCGCTATTCTATCACCAGCAGTTTAATTAGCATGGCTCTGAATCATTTACCTACGACACTACGTCGAAGAGTTACTAAACGTAAATATTAGTAAATGTTGATGTAAAAAATTCTATGATACTAAGTACAACTAAAGTTACTTAAATAATGGCGAAATTCTAAGGTAGTTATTATATTGACCAATGGCTAAATAACAGATAAGCCATAACTTAAAAAATAGTGTAATAAATTAAAAACTGTTTTGCGTTTAATGTTTTTAGTAAGACTGTAATAGTAATGACTATACAATTCCATTCTAGCTCATAAAGGCTAAAAAAAACAAACGTACTAATATTACTATATAATTTATAGACACGTACAAACCCAACTATATTTAATATCTTGTAGCTTTATAATAGTTAGCCAGGTTACATTATAGCATTGTTATGTCAGGAATTAAATCCTATGCGAAAAAGATTGAACAAAACAATAATCATTACACTTTAACCATTTTTACCCTATCCACATACAATCAATATCGAAAGCATTGTTGTTTACAAATATAATTGACATAAAAAATGAAGGAAGAATTTAAATTTTAGTAAAAACTTTGATCGAGACCAACTCCGTGCATATAATTAAAAAAAAACAAAACAAATAGAAAACTTAAAGATGATGAAATTGATTAAGATTAAATTTTCTATCATAAAATTCAAGAAATAAATACTTAAGTATATTAGAATCCCATACCACCCATATCAGGCATTCCTCCACCTGCAGGCATTGGTGGCTCTGGTTTTGGAGCATCAACAATGACAGCTTCTGATGAAGCTATAAGGGATGCAACACCAGCGGCATTAGCTAATGACACACGAGTAACTTTTAGCGGATCAATTATACCAGCTTTGAACATATTCACATAGGTACTGGTGCTTGCATCGTATCCAAATTCAATATCATTCCTATGAAGTATCTAAAAAATTTTGTCAACAAGCATGAATTAAACTATTACAAATACCTTTTCAATGACAACAGCTGGTTCTTCTCCAGCATTTGCAACGATCCATGAAGCTGGAGTTCGAATCGCACTTTTAACAATATCAATTCCAAGCGCTTGGTCAGGATTTTCTGATTTAAGTTTGTTAAGTACAGGTATACATCTCAACAATGCAACACCACCTCCTGGAACAATACCTTCCTCAACAGCAGCTCGAGTAGCATTAAGTGCATCAGTATATCGATCTTTCTTTTCTCCAACTTCAATTTCACTAGAGCCACCAACTTTAATAACAGCTACACCATCCTTAAGACGGGCAAGTCTTTCTCGCAGTTTTTCCTTTTCGTAATCACTTGTAGTTGAATCAATTTCTTCAATAATTTTTTCTGAACGATCATTCACTTCTTCAGGATCACCAGCTCCATTTAAAATAAGGCAGTCATCTTTTGTAATGGTCAATTCACCAATCTCACCGAAATCTTCCATTGAAACTTGTTCCAATTTTTTTTCAACATACTCTTCACCAAAAAGAGTTTTAGCACCAGTTGCTATGGCGATATCTTTTAAAGTATTTTTACGATTGTCACCAAAACCAGGAGCTTTGACAGCAACTACTTGAAGATTAGCTTTAAGTCGGTTGACAACGAGAGCAGCAAGTGGTTCAGTATCAAAGTCCTCAGCTATAACTAACAATGGTCGACGATTTGTGTGTGCTAATTCTAATGCAGGAAGAATTTCATGAATTGTACTTATCTTTTTAGAACTTATAAGAACAAGTGCATTCTGCATTTCAACCTTTTGACCCTTAGGAGTGTTGATAAAGTAAGGTGATACATAGCCACGATCAAATTTAAAACCTTTAATAACTTCCAATTCATCATGTAATGTCTTACCATCCTTGACGGTAATAACACCATGTCTGCCAACTTTATCCATTGCATTTGCAATAAGTTCGCCGATAGCTTTATCACCATTAGCAGATATGGTAGCTACCTGACAAATTTCCTGAGTGTCAACAACTTGTTTAGAGAATGACTTCATGTGCTCGATACAAACATCAACGGCCATTAATATACCTTTTCTTACTTCAGCTGGATTAGCTTTTTTTGTAACACGATCAGTGGCATCATTGACAATTGCTCTAGCTAGAATGGTTGCAGTAGTAGTACCATCACCAGCTTCATCATTTGCTTTATTGGCAACATCGGCAACCATTTTTGCTCCAATATTCATAAATTTATCTTGAAACTCAACTGCTTTAGCAACAGTAACACCATCTTTTGTAATTTTGGGACCACCAAAAGGTTGTTCAATAATTACAGTTTTTCCCTTAGGGCCCAAAGTACATGCTACAGTATCAGCCAACTTATTAACACCAGCAATCATAGCATTCCTAGCATCATGGCCACACTTGATCTCTTTTGGAGAAAGAAAAATTCGACTTGTTGAAAAACTTCTAGAAAAAATCGATCTCACTGTGTAAGCTTGTTTCATGGTTCAAACCAATATGCGCGCACACTTGTCGATATTACGTCACGCTACATTTAAATTAGACCACGTGTGCACTTGGATCTCGAATCTCATGGAACATTCCAGTTAAATCTTTTGTTGAGTTATATTTTTACCGCATAATTATGGCGCGGGGGGTTTCCACTTATTGAATTTTTACTCTTTGTCACTAATATATAGAAATGGTGCCTATACCTCAAAAAAGTTACAGTGTTCATGAATGTAACTAATAAATTCTAAATTAATATGTATGCGTTGAGCCTCTTGATACATCATGCCACATTTACTGCATTAATCGTGATATAAATTTTGATTCATATAGGCTTTTAGGAAGCAATAAAGAGTATGTGAATACACTCTTAAATAATGTTCCAAGGGGAGAAAGTACATATTTAAATTAATAATGTAATTTATAGCTTTATGATGAGATCAATAAGCAGTGCATTCATAGTAGTATCAGTGAGACTGGGTTCATGGTGGTTATAGCAGAGGGCTACGATAAAACACCATCATGCCTAATTTGGATAGAAGAAACTGTTATATCGATTACAGTATGAGTACTAAGGCAAGATTATCATGTATTTGATTGCAATGAAGCTGTAGAAGCATAGTTTAGTTGGCTTTTAGCGCTGGGAATCAAACTGAATCATGTGAAAATTCATTGGGAAATGAATTTAAGATACAACTGTCATATTTATAACCCTCTCGGTGTTGTGTAGTAGCATGTTAATAATATTAAGCTAGAGTGTAGCATAATCTTTATGAAACAATTATTGCAAGTGAAAATGGTCTTATAAATAGAATTGCTTTTCTTAACAAATCGTCAAAAATCGTATAGGGCATAGAGTCCTTTTAACTTGATATGAATGTTTTCTGAAAAATTACATCAGCTTAGATAATGTTTTTTTGAGTATATGAACAGTAAGAAAAGATATATTTTTCTTATAGACTCACTTTATAGATGAAAGATTATTATCATCAAATTTAGGTTTTAATGTTGGATTATAAAAACTTCTTATATCTTGTATATAAGCGGATCTTTTTTAATTTTTAAACTATAATAATCTTCTATTTGTGTATTGAGTTTTAAATTTATGTCCACTAAACAAAATCACATATTTTATTCATTTAATAAAAATTTGTAGGAAAATAGCATCTTAAAAAATGAAAGATTATTTATAAAAACTTTTAAGGTAAATAGTCTGAAATAAAATAGCGATTTTATTGTTGCTTTAAGTGTGGAAACTACATAGGAGGCTAATAAATCGTATAAGCCTTTATGTAGCTATAAAAATGGTTGCAATTTTATTTTGCTGATGACATGATAGCATTTTTATTTAAGAAATAACAGCTCATAACTATTTACAAAGAATTAGCATACTTAAGGTAATGCTGTTTGAAGTAAACAAAAAATATAGTTAGGCTTATTAACATAAAATTAAAAATCAAAAAATGAATATATGAAAGAAAGATGAGTTTTATAATTATTTTAAATAGTCAAAGAGCATTCAATAGTTTTTATATGTTTATTCATACATTGTGAAAAAATAGCAATGATGGTAAATTTTTAGAACGATTAAAACATAAACAATTTATAAAGCTTTGTTAAATAAAAAAATATGGCTATGATGTTTACCATTATTGTAGGAGCTTGTTGGTACATGAATTCTATAGAGTCTAAAGAATTTAAAATGAGATTAGTGGTATAATTTTATAATCAAATTAAATAATTTATTATATAATTAAAAAAAATTTAGAGTGGAATAATTATAGAACTATTAGAAAATCTTATTATAGAGTATTCATATGATGTGCTGCTTATATCAGACATGAATGCTAGCAATCCTAAAATATATAGATTTTTACATGAATTACCAAGTATTACTTTTTGAATCCATATATTTGTATATTTTCATGTTATTTTATAGCTAGAATGATTCCTAAAATGATAAAAAATACTAATTTATTGGAGAAGAAAGTGGATAATGTGGTGCAACGTATTATTAACACAACACTTGATTTAATTGTGCAGCGTAAAAATCCAAGAGAAGAGAAGTTGATTTTGATCAAAAATCTATTAAAAAGTACATCGAAACAGTATGTTTTAAATTGTTAATTAGAAAAAAAATCTAAGAGAAAATTATTTAAACCTTAATTAAACAAAATATAACATAATGATACTATTTTAGTATTTAATATTATAATTAATAGACTTTTTAAATTTTAATTAAAAAAATAGAAGTATTGTTCGTGATATGATACTCAATAAATTTGAGCATTCAGCTAATGTATTGAATAATAAGATTTTTAATCTTGAATATTACCTGGTTAATCCCAGTATAAGTGAACCTATTCTATTTTATATAGAAAAAAATTACGAACAAGTAAGTATTATAAAAATGTAAACGTAATAAAAATGAGTTAAAATGTATTTTATAAAATTGTTTTAGGTAATGGATGAAAAATCTTTGCTAAAAATTAGCGCATCTCTAATATGCTTATCATATAAAGTAGCTCACTATGATCAAAAATTTTCACATTTTTTAAAAAATATCACATTATTTAATAAAAAAATAACAATTTTCAACTATAAATCCCATTGCAGTTCATCATTAACATACGAAAAGCTAGTTAAGTTTAGGCTAATAAAGGTAATCTCTGTAAATGGAAGTAATGCAACAATTTAATACTATAACTGTAGATACATTGGAAAGATATACAAGCAAATAAAAATTTTACCATAAACAATCCTTGTATTAATAAAAAAGAAACTATTAAAGATATTGAAGAGGTAGCTGGGTCATGTATTGATGAAAATTTAGATAAATACAAAAAAAAAAGTTTTTACTACTTCGATGGAAATTATAGCTATGAAGCCTGTTCTATTATTATTAATAAAATAATAGATGATAATAAAAAAAAATTAAATCTTCGATTTTTTGAAAATTTACCACCATCCTTGCCACAACCCATTCATAAAGATCTATATGTTAATGTATTTATTAATCATTAAATTCATTATAATTATAATATATAGTTGTATTATCATATTATCATGGCTTATCATAACAAAAGTAATATAATAGAGGTATTAGAGAAAAAGCGTACTTATTGTGAGGAATCCTACTTTAAAAATCTAGTTACCAAATATTGCAACTAATTAGCTATAATCATAAACTATAGGCAATTTTGGACTATATTTATTGTGTTAGAATAATAACTGCAATTCAAATCATAAATAAAGTCATGTCACTTTTCAATTTAAAGGCAGAAAATTTAAAAGCATCAATTTATACTGATATTTATATAATATTACTTAAATGGAACACAATATAGGTTATACATGAAAGAAAATACGTGAAACAATTAAGTGACGAACCAACTGACTGGATACTTGATCCCAGATTATCATTGCTCATCATTGATGGTGGCACAGCTAGTAACATAATTAAAAATCAAAACAGTTTAACAATCAATAAAGTTATATTTTGAACAATTTAAGATATTTTCAATTATTTAGGAAAAAAAGTCAAATCTTATAATGATAAATTCACATCGATATAAGATACTTTTTAGATTGATTGTGATTGTTATTTGTATGGTAGTCCATCTTCTGGCTATTGGAATAGTCTGCTTTGCAGTCAAAAAATTCCACAACTTATAATCTATTTTTATGATAATTTCGAAAAATACAGTCAATTACAAAGGAAACCATTAACAATCTGGTAAAAATATTAACTTCCTAACATTTGAAATGAAATTAAAATAAACTATAAGTATTTAAAAAATTCAAAAGTTTAATACAAATTTATAATAAATATAAACTGCATTTCGTATAAAAAATGTATGGATTATAACAATAAGAGAATTAGTCAATGTAGAAAATATTGATTCCACATTGATAATAAAAAAAAATAATAAATTTTAGTTAAAAAAAGAAATAACATTATCAGAATAGAAAAAAAATGAATTTACGTACGTATTTATGTCTAAGAGTCTCACCGTCATCATCATTTTATCCAACGACTAGAGCGCGCGCATACCTAGCTGTGATCTAAACTCGATCTGTAGGCGGCTTACTTTAAGCTCTCGAAATTTGAATTTAAAGAATAAGTCCAAATTTCTAGTGAGAGTTTTATGTTGAAGAATTTTAGTTTGAAAAAGCTAGTTTTAAGTATTTGTAAAATAAACATATTCAAAAGAAAAATAAAATTTGCATAAATTTTACGTTTCTAACAGTAATTTATTATTCTAATAATTCTAGCCATTTTTAAATAAAAAAACTGATTTATACCATATCAAAAAATAATTAAGAAACAATATGACAATTGAATGATATTCATTTGCCATTAGCTTCTAATATAATGTCAACTGATAAAATGGATATGAATGTAAACTAATTAAAGATTGTTAATTACTATAATAACCAACCGATTAAATATTTATTTTCGGGTGTTACCGTAACAAAGTAAACTAAGAATATCTATTTAATAATCTAAAAAAAATGAATTATTATCAAATAAAAATGAATAAATAGGATATTAATGTTAAAAAATGATATCATTTAGCTTGGGAAAAAATACAATTAGTGAAATATTCAATATAGCGACAAAAGACGAAAAAGGATTAAATACGAAGTTCTGAAACATTTATGAGTGGTGATAAAAATTATCGGTTGAAATTTGATCAGAATGTAAAATCCTAAATCTTTTATATTTTAAACTATTTTTAGCATGATCCAACTTGTATTAATGGAGACTTTGAAAGTGTAGCTGCAAAGATAAATAAACTGTGTTCAAAAGATATGGTATGACACTAGATACTCTTCTTTATTCTAGTCTAGGTTTTTTTTACATCAATATCAATTATAAATGTAGGATATTCATTCGTTAGAAGAATTACTTATTAGACGGACAAAAATTTGTGAGTATATAAATAACAATAATTTTATTTTATGTCTTATAACATAAAATATAATGTAATCTTATATTATATAATTTGTATTGTTAAGAAAAGCTGAAAATGAAATTCAAAGATTGTTATATGAATGTACAACTATGTCAAGTCAACATATGGATGTAATTGTCATTTTCATGTCTTCTATCTATTGCATCATATATAGTGTATAGATAAAAGTTTAATAATGTTGGATGATATTGCTAATGATATATTACAATTGAAGATTGAATGTGATGATACTAAACCATTTGTATATATATATATCTTTTTCATATTATACATATAGCCAAGCAATATCATTAAATTTATTTAAGTTTAATGAAATTACACAAGAATTATGGGAATTGCATAATGCGAAAAATAATCTTTCTCATACTATAAAAATAATTAATTTGATTTCTGTCCTTAATGACAGTGTTGATAAGTTATCGTAAGCATTTGAATCATTATAATACTTTTTTAAATTGATTATCCTTACTATAGAGCATTTATTGGTAACAGTGACTATAAAACAGTTGAATCTCTTATTATTGGATATAATTCTGTTGCTGATTGTTTGATGGAATATAATGAAATCGAACAATTTTCACACGCATTATCAAAGTATTTTAAATTAAATTTACATTATAATATTTCTAATTTGATTTTAGATATGATCAAATTAAAAAAGACATACTTTATCACGCTACAAAAGATATTAAACTTCTGATATCTTCATATGTAAGTTTTTCATTAATTTAATTATTTGTCCTAATTAATTTTCGTAATAATTATCTATTTTTGAATATACAGGCACTGTTTTGTACTACATTAATTAGACTCGTTGATGCCTTTATTTCTTTTAAGCAAAGTTAGAGATTAATTGTGCTAATTCAATAATATACACTATTACAGCTGTAGGTTAAATTGATCTCTGATATATTACAAATTTAATTATAAATTTGACCTTTTAAAGATATTTAACATAAAAATGCATATAAATGTATATTTCATTAGTGAAATTGTTATGATGCATATTGATATAAAATCAAATCTCACAATATGGCAAGGTGTTGATGGCATTACTAATTATAAATCTATATTATCAATAAAAATTGATTGGTATGTGTAATATTAAAGAAATATTGATTAAAAAAATGTTAACATTTATCTTTTTATGAGAATTTTTATTCCCACTCTTATTTTACAAACATCTCAACTAAAATTAATAAAAATAGTGCATGCTATGATTTGTCAATCGTAACTTTAGTTTTAAGGGGATTTTATTAGTTTAAAAATTCAACTAGTAAAAAAAAACATAACAATTTGAATTTTTATTTCTTTGAAATTAGTCTTTAATAATCAGAAAATTTTATTAATTATAGTTTGACAATAATGAACTGGAAAACAATAAAATTGATGGATATTATGCTTGTAAAGTACTTTCATTATTTGGAAAAGATTCCATGTTAGTTAGTGCTCATTTTTCTGATATATAATTAATAAATTATTTTTAATAAGTGACCACATTGTTGGTTTTTACATTGATTTTATCATTAGTGAGTTTAACGATAACTTTCCACCAAATGATAAGGTAACCTTCATTCATTGATCCTCTAACAACTATTGTCTTTTATTGATTCATTCAGAAATCTCACCTTGAAAGTGTCGATAGAAGATTTTTATGGTTTAAAAGAAAACTACTTAAATATGATCAAATTTTTAAAGACATATTCCCTTATGAGTGGCATGTCGATTTACGATTAACTGTTAAATTTTATGAAATCAACGAGTGATTTTTTTAACAAATATATTAATAAGGATTTAAATTTAATATAATTATTTTTTATATGTGTATATGATTGGGTATTAGGCTGCAAATTAAGAAATTATTGGAAAATGCTGAAAATACATTGGAATCTAGGCTACTTTTATATGTGATGCAAAAATGTCTGGTTTTTAATGACTTTTGTACGTCACGTTTTCCCGCTTGTGAAGAATTTTTCCCCGAACTAATCATTCATGATTCTACTGATAAGCATTATATCGAATGCCACACAGATAATACTAGTGAAACTTATTCACAACAATCCAGGATAACAGTAAATAGCTTGCTTTAAATAAAAACATGTAATTGTGGAATATAAATATTTTAAGGTTGAATCTACTATTAAAAATGATTTGAGCAATAACAATAATCCATTCCAGCATCCATTTGATAATTTTCTATTTGGTATTTTTAAACCCTACTTGTATATTTATCTTAAAGATCAATCCAAGTATATTGTTAATCTCATACAAAATGAATATTTATCCTTTTTATTTACCATGTTTTTGTACTTATAAGAGCTTTGGATAATATATTTGATAAATTTTACTCTCAAATTAAATCTCAAGGAAATTCATTGGCTGGTTACCTTGGGATAAGAGATACAAATTGTACAAATGTAAATTTATTTTTAAAATATTGTCATAAAATGCAATCCAGTACACATTGATAGTCATTTTTTTATTTAAAATTTGAAAATTTTAATTTAATATAAGTTTTAGGCTTTACTGTAAAAAATATAACTAAATTTGTTCTGTAGGTGTAAACCATTAAGAATTTATTTTTGATTGAATTAATTTACATAACAAAAGGATAAAATATTTTATTTTGAATATTTTATAGTAAATTAGTAGTCAATAGCTTATTCATACATGCATCATACTGCACACACATTTGTAATCCAAATTTTATAA
>JRUX01001330.1:0-22746 GCA_001407235.2 Kudoa iwatai
ATATTTAATAGAATAGTTAGATGGTTAATAGTGCTATACCTTGTGAAAAATAGAGGTCCACTTGATAATTAACCAAATATGCAGGGTTATTAAGGTAGAAATATTATAATAACTGTTATTTTATATAATTAATACATCATATAACGTAATTTTTTTGTGGTTTTACTAAATTTAATAATTGCAATTGGTTATAGGATCGTAACCATCAAAATGTTGTAAGATATTCTATATCTGTCGTATTATTAACACTCAATACAACATGTATTAGCTGTAAAACATTATTGTTTATGATTTAGTATAGCAGTAGATTACAACAGTAAACAGAAAGCGGTATAAGGACACTTTAAACTTGATACCATTTATCCTTTTTAAATAAATGGGATCAATATTGATCTGGTAATTTATCTAGTGAATCGATAGCCGCTAAACTTTTTTTTGAACCTAAGATTAATGATAGTTTATGCAGGATTTTTTTTACAAAATTTGATGGCTGTAAAAGGTTTTTAATTATTTTCATATAATCAAAATTATGTTTTATTTTTTAAGGAATTGACAATGTTACACAAAATTTTTTAAATTATATAAAAAATGATATGGTTGAAATAAGTTGAAAATAAAATTCTATTATATTTAAATATATAATAATGTAGTAAAATATATTTTAATTGTTATTTATAATACCATAGGATATAAATAATGAAACTAACATTGATCGCTTTATTGGTGTCTAGTTTCATTTACATCAAAGGATTAACAATTATGATTTGAACTTAAGGAACAAATGTAATATATTTTTAACAAATTTACCACAATAATGATAGATAACGTGATTATAAGATAACTAAATGCTTTTAGTAAATTGTATAATACAATTATGCACATGATTGTTCAATGTTAAAAATGGTGGGATTATTCTTAATCTAGCTAGATTAGCAGTTATAGAGAAAATTATTTTCATGGCCCAATATAACACTTTCTACACAAAAATAGAATGATGTATGGAGTGTTAAAGTTTTATATTGTTTTAACTAACGGTAGATATTCTTAAATTTGTGTTTGATACACATGGGAATTAGGTTGTTTTAAAAGAGAAGAGATTTGGCGGCCTAATTTATTATTGTCGGTACACGATTTTATATTTTTCTTGTAATCTTGAAGAGGTACCGATTGAAGAGACTGAACGGTCGAGTTGGCGGGTAAGTATTATAGTAAATTGTAACTTACTGTCCTTAGTATCTACCAGTAGAACCATAGAAACAGAAAACGATTAGCTTGAGATATGGTGAATAAAACGTATATAACTAGCTTAATTCCCAAGACACTGATAAAGCATATAATTTATGGTTACATTTAGGGAAAGGTCTTCACTTGATAACTCATTATCAATAAAACAAGTTTCACCTAAACCAACATTAGATATAATTGACGATAAAATTGAAAATAATTCTTTAGAGAATGATTGCACTAATATAGAGCATGAATTAGAACCAACAATAGACAATATCAATAATAGGGATATTGTAGAACATTGTAATTCATCTATCCTATCAGATTCTATTACAGATCATTTTATAAAAGTAGATTATAATATTAATGGTTATTGTTTGTATTGATCAATAATTATTATAGATGCAAGACACTCATATTGAACGTTCGAAAGCAAACAAATATGACTATACACCATTACAATTTGCTAAATCGTTATTTCAAAAAATGATGGCAGAAAATGGAGTAGCAAGTGAAAGAAAATTTAATCTACGAAATAATCTAAAACAGACTATGCTAAATGAATCATTTGCAACACCCGATGTAAGATAAGAATTTTGGTTAAAATTATAACTTTTTACTTAATAAATAATAAATGGTTTGTATATTAGATGAATGAGATAAAACATAATGAACTGTCTAGTGATTATAAAAATCCTAACCCTATACTTAATGCTTTTAAAGCTAGTAATGAGTGTGATTATAAAGATGATAATTCAAATAATGAGGAAAATGAAAGCACCAAAATGATAAATAAAATACAAACCAACCTATTCCATTCAAATAGACACAATCATTCACTGTAAATCTTATTTTAATATGATTTATGATTAATTACAAAATAGTCTTAATCATATGAACCACAAAAATATGTATATTAATGGAAACTATTTACCTGAATTCAATAGTGAATATGATAGTATGATAGACAAAAATATGATGAATACTTCAAAACTTAGTATGCATAATCATTCTATGTATATTGAAGGCCAAAGCCCTAAGTTCATACCATTTTCTAATACATCACCACAATTTTTTGAAACACGTGTGAGGAATGATTTTCAATATGAATATGAACCACCATTAAATGAACATGATAATACATTGAATGAACATTACCAAGTTATATCTGCTTCAAAATTGTTACAATTAGATGCAACTATGAATAAGACATTGCCACATAAAATATCAAATGTACAACATCCTATTCATGATAATTTAACTTGTGTTTCAACTAAAAATAATGATAATTATACTAATAGTAAAGAAAATATTTGTCCATCTTTAAAAAATGAAAATATTTCTAATGTTGATAATAATACAAGTAATGTTACACAACAAATTGGTAATGATGATGATGAACAGGTTGACTTGTTTAAAAATTATGCTATAGCTGGACGACTTTTAACAAACAATCCTAAAACACAAAATTCTACTATCAATAAAACTCTACTTCAATTGGCAGAAAATAAAAATGAACATACCAAGTTACTACCATCAAATAACTCATCTACAGTAAAACAATCACATAAAATACCCAAAAGAAATATTTTTAAAAGATTATTTAAACGATTACGACATAAAAATCGCTTTAATAATGATGTAGAAACAAACGATGCCATTACAAGCTTTAATACCGAATATAATCGAAGGTAACAAATAATTGGCATAGCAAACTGTATAATATGCATTTTTTATTAGTCGTCTAAATGAAAAAACAAGAAATAAATCATTTACTAATGATAGTAGTATTGTGAATGATAATACATTAATGAGTATTCCAAGTCACTCAAAATCAGTTAATTTCGCTCCAGATGTACCATCATATCTATCATCTGATAGATCATTGATTGAAGAATTTGATCGTGATCAACAATTTTATAATACTTTAAAAGATAAGACATGTATACAAAATAAAAATATACCTTCTAATGATAAGATTGTAACACCCAATCCAAATATTACATTCAAAAAAATACCCAATATTAAACTAAATAATACAACTACTAAATTGACATTTTATATTGGTGCTGATAATATTCCATTCAAGTATAGATTTATAGCACTGTTTTTTTTAATTTTTTTTTGTTATCTCAGGACTGAAATAAAGATTGAACCAACTAGAGTTACACTTAAAATGATAAAAAATGTCCTACCAAAATTAGGAAAGCATACCAAGTATGATACTAGTATGCAGTTTAGTAATAACCTTTTGATTTTAGATATTATTTTAAAGTAAATGATCCACACAATATAGATGGATATTTTAAAGAAATATCAAATGATTATGATTGCGTGCCATTGTATGATGGTCAACCTATTTGTAAATTTTTCAGTAATAACTTCTAGTTATTCAACTGATTTTTCCATGTTTGCTACGTTTGTTATTGTTTTTAGAGTTATTCTCACTATACAGCTTAAATAAACAACAATATTTCTTGCCTTTTTATTTTTTTGTTCATTATTATAATTTAATGAATTGTAAAAAATATACATATTAAAGTTAAATGTATTTTTTATATTAATAATGGAAAAAGTACTTTAAAGATTTTTTTGCTACATTCTTTCCTTTTTCAAGTCTTAATAGTTATTTTAAAAGCGCCATGACTAGTAAATATTTTTAAAAAGTACATTTAATATCCCTACAGTAGTAGTATGTAAGCAAAATCGGACTAACCATAGCGTTTTTATTATTGTTACTACAAACACATTTAATCTTCCAGGAAAGACTTGACTTGTTAGGGATGAGGCTATTGCGCCATAATTTGATAATTCTCGTTTGTGTTTTTACTATGTTACTGTTGTAAACATTGATATTACTCTTTCAGTTCTTGATTGAAGCTAAATAGTTGTCTAACTTTTGGTGTAAAATAGATTTTGGTACCAAGACTATAATACGAACAATAAAAGGCTATTTATTTTGATGGTTACAGTACTTTAGCTTGTTAGCATGTACTTGTATATTTAAAGGCCAATATTGATACGTATTACAAATGCTCTCCTATCAATGTCATTATCTTGATCAAAAAATCGCATTTAAATTTGATAAAGGTTGTTATTTTTGGTTATAATATATTTTTGAAGTTGTAAAGATGGTAATTGTGTGTTACTTATTTTAAAATCTTAACAATTTGTATTAAATTATATTGATCTAATGATAAAAATATCTTTATAACCTTAATTTCTCATATAAACAGCATATTACTACTCATTAATATATTTTCTTCTGTAATAAGGTCTATAAAATGTTTTAAACAATTATTATTCGATCGCTTGAAGAAATGTGTCACTTTACTTACATTAAATGCAACATTTTATATTGTACACTAATATTTTTATTAAAAAACTATTACAATGTAACTCTATATCTCTATGATAGTAACATGAACACACATTCTCAAGCAACTTAAAACCTATAAAATAGAGTCAAATCCGAGCAGATGACACAAGATATAAGGAACTATGCCTTTAGTTAATATAACATTAGGTTATAAGATCGCGTTTGTTAGACTACACTCTCTGCAGTTCTTGTACTCTCAATTTTAATTCAAGTGGGAATGTTGTAATAAATTCAAATATCGATAACATACCATAATCAACTCGCAGTGAGAAGTAATCCTAACTTACGGGAATATCTTAGGTAATTACAAAGTCAAGGTACATGAACGGAGCTTGTATGTATCCTTTGAACCGACCCCTGTTGTACGTTTTCTTTGACTAATTCTCAGTTGATCCAAAGTGTTGTTTAGCTCGGTAGTCTCTTTCAAAAAAAAAGTATTTACAGGCTAAATTCCAACACTATCTTATAAAATATAACCATCATATGATGATGTCTACAATTATAATGATGTTCAAGCTTGAACTAGCTGGAATTTCACAAAGTAACATGTTGCACCAAAAATTTAACCTTTAAAAAAGGTTTGAATCCTTTCTGCTTTATAAAATAAAATCAATTATCTTTTAAATAATTAATTTAGATTATTATATATCATTTTATTTTTATAATTATTGCATAACAATTTAAGGCTTTTACTTATAAGGTCATGAGTACATTGATAAATTGGATTCAATTTAAAATTTAAAAAAAAATTAATTCAACATGGTATGAATGATCTTAGCTAATTTAATAAGCTCTAGAATTAGAAATGATAGAATGCGGTATCAAACACTATTTGTCTATGGGCTAGCATTGATCTCAAGGCACATTTTCATTGAAGCACAGTATTTTTTTTAAAGCCATAATTATATTGAAATTAATTTAAAAAATAAAAAAATGGGTAATTCAAATTTTATAATCTGTTAACGCTATAAGAAATATAGGATAAAATGAAAAGCCAGTAACATAAAATATACATTGAACTATTATTTGATGATCAAGCTTCATCCTCTATTTTTATGAAACAATAAAAGAATGATGTGATTGCATTACTTGTAGAGTAAAAAATAGTGTAAAGTACTATTAAAACCTTGATATAATGTATAAATCTCGAATATATTGAATTTTTATTAACAAAGGGCAGAATTATTAGCCAAACTATCTTATGCCTTTAAATATTTATAATAAAAAAAATTATTCTATCATTTATGTGAGTACACATGTTTGAAGTTAAAATTGTAATTCATCTTTTCAACTATGAATTAATGTTCTTAAATTGAATAAGTTTATACCTATTTTGTAGCTGTCTAGTGTATGTAACTGATTTATAAGAAATACTTTCTTTAATTTTACTATAAAAAAAGGAATAACTAATTAATAACAATTTAAAAAATTAAAATAGTAATATTGGATACATTTTTTAAATAAACCAGAGTTTAAAGACTTGTCATGAATATTCTCTGTTTAGTGTCAATTATCTATAGTACTTTTCATTAATATGAAAAAAATTTTGTTATCGTTGTTATGTTATAATTATACGAGTGTAGTTAAAGGTAAAATATATCATCATTCTACCAAATACACATCAATATATAATATATTATTATATTGCATTATAAGAATACCGTATCAAGTCTGATCAAACTCAAAATTTTCTTTATTTTTGTACACTCTTTATTAAGCTCATTTTTTTTATAGAAAACCTATTTTAATCAATTTGATAAAAATTAATAAACTTTCTATAATAAACTATCCTAATAACTAAAGTAATTAACGTCTTAAAAGATTTATGAAACAAAATAGTTTATGTGATGGTAAATAATTATGTATATACATTAATCATTTATATAAAAATCTATAAATTTATTAAGTACAGTATTAAAATTTATTTTGGATTGGGTCATTTTGGCAATAAGATATGAAATGTTAGTGATTTTATTTCATTCATACATACTTAAAATAAGAAGTGTGAGTTTTAGTTGTTAAATGATTTCAAATAATATTATTGGTGAACATAATTAATCACATTCATCATTTACTACAACATTTATTAAAGTTATCTTTGGTTGTATTCTTCATTAGTAAAAATCACTACAATATAATATAAATACAACTTGTACCAGTAGAGGTTGGATTTTTTTAGATTTCACTATGAAACATTTACCAAATATCACTATAGATACAGCATATTAATCTGTTTATATTTTAATTATCTACTTTTCACTTTTTCTCTATTAAAAAAAAATCGATAATTTGTTAAAATTTCTTGAAAATTAGTTAAAAATTGTTTCTATAGTATAGATATTTAATTCAAATATTTGTAAAATCAATCTTATATTGTATTGGTAGAGAATATTATTCTTTATATTTAAAAACAAATGTTACTAATGGAAAAATGTATAGTTTTTGCTCTTTAGAATAAAAGGATTTTAAGAAATTTTTTACACCTATATAATATTATGATTTAAAGTAGATAAAAGTTTTGTAGCATACGAGTAATAATTTTTTATTTTAAAAATAAAGTAATTATGAGTGTTAGATCTACTATAATCTAAGAACTGTATACATAAATTAATATCGATATCCGGTTACTAAATATAATTTTTTATTAGTAAATAATAAAAAACTTATATTTAAATCGTATTTTTTTATGTTATATTAAAAAGACACAAATTAATTTTATATAATAAAAAAAGCTATGATATTTTGTTTTATATATTAGTAGGATTATAATTTTTACATATTTTTTCGAAAGAGAATTAAAAATTAAATAAAACATTACTTAAAATAATTGTTGATATTTACATACATGAGTTTATAATATGTTAAAAATCTTACAAATGAAATAACAAAAACCTAAGGAATTTTAAATTTTTTTAATAATTAATATATATATTAGGCTATTAGAGTGTAAATATTTAAGACCCCAACAGCATTAATTTATTTTTATTAAAGCAATAGCTATAATAAACAAATAAATGAATAAATAGTTGTATTTTTATATTAAAATAATTCTTTAAGCAATATGAATGCATATATGTGTAAAAAAACATGAATAGCTAGTTTTTACTATAAGAATTATTGATATAGCTAATAAATTTGCATTTTTATATAGAAATATTGGTAAGTCAGTAGCTCTTAAATATATATTTTGTAGTTAGTAACAGGTTTTTTGATAATAAATATAATAAACTGAGGATACCGCAGTGAAACTAAAAAGTAATACAAGAGCAACCAACGTATACAACCAAACAGAAATATATAGTGAAGTTCTTATTTCTACTTTATACAATGGAACCAAATCATATGAATAGATTAGTGTATAGCTTAAAATTTATTATTTAAAATAAAATTTATATTTTTACTGATCTAATATTTTTCTATGTAGTTTTTTAATTCCGATTCTTGGATCATTTGTTAAAGCCATATTCTTAAAGTAATAGCCATCATCATAACTTAAATATTTTACAAGTTGCTGTCAAAAAATAAATTACAATTCTATAATTTTTACTACAAAAGTGTCTTCAAAATTTTTGAAACTTTTAAAAAGTTCTAATAAATATGCTGTTTGAAATATTTCAAGTAATTCGGATGTTTCATCCTATTTATTACCATAATATGGAGAAAAAATTGTTTTTTAATTTTACTAAATTAAAATTAATTTTATTGCTCTCCAATTTATTAGAATAATTATATGATTCCATAGAATTTTCAAGTTCGTCTACCAATTCTACTAAAGGAATCGTCATTTTTTTTATATGATTAGTATACACCTATGATAGAAATTATATTGAACAGCATAAATTTAAATTTAATGTTACATGTATCAAGTTGTGATTAACATTTATCTGTGAATTCGGCATGACAGAAAGATTGCATCCTTTAAATTTTTGGCACATTCTTGTATTATGGAAGATGAATCGAATATAATACCTACATAATTGTGCATTAAATGCACCTACAAAATTAACATTTTCAGCTAGTTCAAAATCATCGCTACAATATATTGATCCATCGTTAGCATTAAATTTGTGAACGAGACCAGTTTTAATGCATGGATGTAAAACATTGTCAAAATCGGTCTTACCCACTTTAATGTGTTCCTAAAATTGATATAAAATGTTGGCTTGAATTATTAGTTGACAAAAATATTAAAATTAGGATAAAGTACTTCTATTGTAATTAGATGAATTAATTTAAACACATTCAGCATACCAAGACAAAAGAAACGATTAGCAAAAACATTATATATTTGTTCTTTAAAAGTAAACTTGGAAAGATAATATGGATCTATATTTTGAATTTCTTTTGGATAAAATCCTAACTTTAAGGCTTGATCATCAGCCATTAAAATTGGAATATTATTAATTTTCTATTTTTTAGTTTAAAAGATATATTAAATGAATGTTTACATTCATATTTGATATAAAACCTTCTGTAACAACTAAATGAAAACCTGATAAGTGTGAATTTAATAATTCTTGGTTTGCAACATCTTTTATTATCATATATGTAGATATATATTGTTTATCTTGTTGTATTTCTATCAAAACTTGTTCTAAATATTCACTTAAAATAATAATTTATATTATTAAAAAAATTATTATCACAGATTTACACTAGAATATATTGACTACTATAAAATATTTTCAAAAAAATCTGCTTTTTTGGAGTTGATGAAAAATTACATAACTTCACCGCTTTATCTAAGCATTTTGATGTGGTCTCTTATAAATATTTATTTGAATGCATATATATATATATGATTTTTTATGAAATAAGTAATAAATATTTTTTCTTTTAATAAATTACCTTGGCCTTTTGATGTTTTAATTGTTAAGATTTTTTCTTGATTAATATCTCTATTTGGATCTACCTTGTAACAAATGATGTGGTATGATTTTGGTATTCTCAACAATGTTATCCCATTCTAAAAAAAATTAAAAATGATATAAACTACAATATAATATATTAATATACAATAAGAGAATTCTTATTTTTTGTTATTGCTTGCAAATAGTGACTCAAACATAAAATTTGTAGTATAAACACTAATGTTACACTTTTTATTTCCATCCTAATCATAATAATAAAATGATATTTATATAGATGTTTGAGTATATATGTATATATAGCTGAGCTAATAATGAGCTTTTTTTAAGGTTTTATATTTGAATCCACTTAATTATTAATACATTAATTCTTTACACTATTTAAACTCTATTCTATTATATTTTTATTTTAAATATAAATTTATTCTATAGAATATATCATTTTAATACTAATTCTTGGAATATATATTATTAAATATTAACACCATTATATTCATGAAAAGATAAAGTTTTTTTGGGTGAATTGATATTACCATTTTAGTAATATTAATATTAAAAATATATTAATAATATTAAAATTTAATTTTTTTTTGTTTTAAAATAACGGTCGTTTCACTATTTTTATATAAGTGTTAATAATTGCTATTAAATGTAATAAGAAGTCACTAATTGGTTCAAATCATGTCACACAATGAAATGACAATAAACTTTATAATAATTTATATCAAACCATTATTTTATAGAAATTTTTAAATATATATAATTATTTGGAATTTATTTAATAATACTTAATAAAGTTAATTGTATTTAATTGCTAAACTATCTAAAACTATATGATGATAGATATAATCCACTAAAAAATATATATAACTAAAATGTATTTATCAACAAAAAAAATAACCCAATCAGTTTAATTGACAAGTCAAAATTTATTTATAATTGAAATTTTAAAATTAATCAACTATTTTAAGAAATATTTAATTTTTTTGATAGAAAATAAACTGATTAAAATGTATGAATTATCGATATTACGGTCAACATATAATATACTTATAAGTTCTTATAAAAATACAAAATTTATACTATAGAAAAGTAATTTAAAATATTTTCATGGTACAAACAAAAGTTATAATAATGTGTTCTTAGATCAAATTTAGAGCTTAAGAAAATCTGAAGTCTGAAAAAGTTAAACTATAATCTTTTTTTATTAAATAACAAAATAAGTCAATTTAGTTTTAATTATTTAACCTTAAAATAAGAAAGTTATGGTACTTTATAAAATACTATATCGATGAATTAAGAGATAATACCATTTTAAAATTTAAAACTTAAGTGAATGTAAGTTGTTTGAAAATAGATTTTTTAAATATAATAGCTATATTAAAGCATTTTTAAGTAGTTTTTTGAAGTTTTTTGATAAAAATTAAATAATGGTCGCTTTCTAAAAATGTGTTCATCCACTATATAGAATTTTAAATTAAATGAAATGCTCAACATTCATAATATATAAATATAATTTCTATAAATTTATGATTAACCTATGTGTATAAGGAAAAACAAACTTTATAATTAATTTTAAATGTATTTTCCTATTTTATTTTTATTCTATATTACAATTGACTATTTATCATTTCTTTTCTATAATAATATAGTTCAAATAAATTTCTATTATTAGGTTTTTACAATCCTATCAAAAAAATTGAAACTAGTATATATGCCTATATATTATTGTAGTGATAAATAATGAATTTTTTAAAATACTACTTTAAACAATTTTAATAGCAACATGATATTCTTAGAAGATATAACACATTAAGAGCTTGTTTTATTAGTCAATTATAACTTTAAGAAAAGTAAATAAAAATTTAAATATTTTTTTATAAGGTGTATAAAGTTTCATGGTGTTAATCTTTAAAAAATATAACTTCAAATATATTCCTTAAATAGCTATAATTACGTGTAAATTACTAATATTTATTACTATAATGCAATAATTAAACTATATAAAGGTATGTTTTTATTATTTAATTATATTTAAAAAAGATAAAATAAGACTAACAACCCATGTAATAATTTATCATTTATAGATAATTATCAGTTTATTTTGTTATAATTTGATATTCAAATAGAATTTTATAAATTTTTTTATTTTTCAATAAAATATATAATTATAATATGATACAACTTAATGGATCCATATTATTTATATGTAATTTAGTCTCAAAGATTATAATAGTTTTATTTTGTAACATTATAATAAAACAACTAATAATATAATAGTTAAATACATTTTTTAACTTATATAATTTATATATCATATTTTAATAGAATTACTTAATTTACTTTGTTAATTATTATAAATGACAACATTATTTGTACACAACTTCTAAAAAATACTACATAATTATTTTCTAGATAAATTTATCTTTGTCAAAGTATGCTAAAATTGCATATTCTGAGATTATATATACAGTTTAATATTTTTTACTTGATGCATATACTATTATCACTCATTTTTTAAGAAAAACCATAATATTTATTGATATTTTTTATAAATGATTCCTTCATACAAATTTCTTTTAATAATATTATTGTATATTTTAATATAAAGGTTCAAATACTTTATTAGATATAAAAAAAATGTATTTACCGCTTGAAACAACAGCTGACATACAGTTTACAACTCAATCGAATATAAAGAATATAAATATTATATTTATAAAAACATTAAGTTATTGTTTAAATATTTATTATTAAATTTTTATGATATTACTCAAAATTTACATCATTATTAAGTTAAACATGACTTATTAATAATAGTATAAGCTAGATATAGTGCAATTTTCCAACAAACTATAAAAGGCTACTCATATATAATTTGTATTTTCTTTTAATTTTATTAAAAATAAACTATTTTTAAAATATCACTAAAATATAAACTTTATTTAAATTAATATGGCTAATATGCATTTTATGTTATTATTAAAAATTATATTATTGCTATTTAGAAAGTATTAAATAGATAAAAATAAAAACTCTAAGCTCGATAACCAGATTTTAATTTTTTTTCTTAACTTGTGTCTTTTTTTAATTAATATATTTAAAAATTTTCTTTTTTAATTGATGTACCATATTCTTTTATTAATAGCTTTATAAATATAAAAAAACTATCAGGTAATGATAATCATTTTACAAAGTTGTTTCTTACTCAAAATAAGTTTATAAATATAGATTCTAATATTATTAAAAAAATAAAATTTTTTCACAAATATGAAAAATCCATCTGTCTAATTAATAATTCATAGCTGAAATATGTTAGGGAAAACAAATTTTATTCATTCGTATCAGATTAAATTCAATTAAATTACTGTCCTTTGAGTAAATCTAATATGTTTTAACACTATTTATTTAATCTTATGTTATTTACCAAAAATAACCGGTAAATTATAATTATTTTGAAATACTAATACACATTTATATCAATATATTATTTTTTAATGTAAATTGTGTCGATGAGATAAGTTCTATGATAATTCTAATAATTAATCAAATTAATACCTTTATGATTTAGTTTGCCTTATTTTTTAACATGTAGATTTATTTTAACCTTTTCTATTTAGTTAATATATACATTAAAGTGAAGATCTTTAATTTTTTTTTAATTTAATACCATTATAAATCACGTAAAATGAGATAGGACGCATATCTTTTTAACAATACAATAAAATATTGAAACTACAAACTTAATACTTAAATACTATTAATTCTCTCCATTTATTGTTTTTTTCTTAATTAAAATGATGCCTTAAAATGGTAAATATTTTTTTTATTGCTTGTACAGGATAATTAAAAAAAATCTTAAATAACACTTATATTTTATTGTTAATTATATTTATTACTCATTCTTTAATGTCATGATTGTAATTTTACTTAAAATAATCTAATATATATAATCAATATCTATTATATTCTCGATTTGCTAATTAACCTTTTATTTGATAATTAAAATTTTTACCTTCAGATGTATTGTGATAAATATACTAACTATTCGTACATATTAATATTGTGCTGTACAGCACACACATTTTATTCATTAAATACATCAACCCTACGCTTAAATACCACACTTTTTTGAAATTAAGATAAAAAATACAATGATGAATTAAAATAAACGATGAAAAAATTTAATATTGTAGTGCTTTTTAGAGAAACAATTTTATTTAATTATTAATGTAAAAAACATAAAATTTACATTATGTTGCTATTCATTACTAATCGTGTTTTTAATGCTGCAAAATAAAATTATTTGATTTTTTTATAGAAAAATCATGCAATTAGTAGCCTTTTTATATAGTTAAGTATTACAATATGGACTATTTTTGATACGATTCCTATCAAAAACTTAATAAAAAGTTTATTTTTTACCATTAAATCTACGATACATATTCATGCTTTATTCTAGCTATTTTCTATTTCCTTTTTTGAGGTTATCTTTCCAAATTTTTGATTCTCTAGTTCTCAATATTCTTTTTATTTAGTGCTTAATTTTGTAATTTCTATTTTATCTTTTACTATAATTTTAAAAATAGTGATTTCATATTTTCTTTCAGCGTTAAAAAAATTAAAATTTTTTATTAATTTAATTTTTAGCTATTTTTCGTATTAAATATATATTAGTCTAGATCTCTCTGGTGCAATTCTCAATTCATTCTATTTTATTCAGTTCTTTTGTCATTATAGATAATTTATATTAATAAATCAATCTTATTCATATCTTTTTTTGTAAATTTAATTGTAGCATGACTAATAATACGCTTTCTGTATTGTGTAGTGGTTGTAAGTTAGTCAACACATACTTTTTCATAGTTTTTTAGATTTTTTGATATCATTTTAAAAAGGTACTACTTATCAATCTTATAAACCATTTTCCATAGATGTGTAAGAAGTAGTGACTTACCACGATACATGATCATTAACAATGTAATTTTTTACCACTAATGTTCTGAAGGTAATTGTGTGCAATCTTCATTATTGGTTAACGCCTATTCATTCAATTTTTCAAGTAAACTTTTAGTATAAGAATTCAATAGATAAAGCTTAAATACCATGTTCAGTTGTATTACTCACACTCTCCAATAGGAGTATCAGCATGCCATACTTAAAAATTTTTAAACTAAAATTAATAAGAATAAATTCTTATTTTTCTAATTTTGTGGTTTAAATAATTTTATTTTAAAATATTTAACATACTTTAGAAAAATTATTCTATGTTGTTATTTACGTTACTAAATACTATTCAATAATTAAAATATCTTTATAAAACTGCTACAGTATGGTCTTATGTCTAATTATATGTTATAAATAACTTTTTAGATATATTTATTATTAATTTTTCACATTCTAATATACAGCTTCCAGAAAATTATCACTTTTGATAAAAAGTAAATTCATCTTTGTTGTGTTTTTGTTTAATATGACGAACTGGATAAATTGATGCAAATAAATTTTTCAGTTTATAGAATTTGATTTTAAAATTTTTCGCGTACACTTTATGTTTCTTCAGTATAAAAAAATTATAAATTTTTAACAGATTCTTATGTATTATTATTCCATGCAGGGACTAATGAGGCTATGGTTAACTTAAAATTAACACTTGTTCATCTATAGAGCCAAAGTTGTAACTTTATAGCTATTGAGATTTCAGCTAGGTATCATAACCTTATTTTAAGCTCGTCCATTATAAAATTTTTTATTACTTTAGCATACTTTGCTTGACTTTCTAATACTTTTTTAGATAATCACTCTCCTGTTTTAGCATTTATATAACTCCATTTAACTACAGTTTTCATAAAATTAAATAAAATGGACTCATTCTGTGGTTTCAACTTATAGATTGATCATTCTTAGTGGAAATCTCTAATCCAAGACAACATAAATTCATTATTCATTCAACAAATTACTGACCATCTATTAATTGTGTTCCAAATAAAAACGATGTATAGCATGTTTTAATTTGGCAAATAAGAAAAATTTATTCATTCTGATATGTCAAAGAAAAAATAATATATTTAATGAAATGACAAGCTAAAAAATTACTTTAATTTAAATTAAAAGTGTAATTATTATCTTCATTGTTGCGATCTCAAGTTTTATGAATCAATAATGTCGACAGCTATTTGTTTACAATGAATGATCTATTACATGCTCCTTGAACATAGAGAAATGTATATATAGATCTCTAAAAGTACAAATTTAAAATTCTAAAACATGATTCATCTCTTCAAAATATGATTTTAACAAAACTTTCTTATCCGCTGGCTCTTTTAAGGATTGGGACTCATATTTAGATTAATTGTATATAAATTTATCCAATAACAAGAGAATTTATTTATTTTAATTTATCCAAAAATTTTTTTGATTGTTTTTCTTTTTATTACCTACGATATAAAGCATTAAAATATGTTTATTAAGTTAAATGTAATCATATTTATTTATGCAATTAATACTCAAGATTATTACGCTCACTTGCAATTTTGTAATCTCAGTTTTAACGTATTTATTATATTTTATTTATCACAATTCTTATTTAATAAATTATTTAATAATCTTAAACAAATTCCGATATTTTTCATCGCATTTAATCGTTTCTTACACATTTTTATAATCTATAAATTAAATCAGTCAATTAATATATCTTATAAAAAATTCTATTATACATATATTGTTGTTGATTTTTTTGTATAAAATTTTTATGCAGTAAATTAGGTGATAGTTTTTAGAAACTGTATTTTTGTAACATATAAAGAAATTATGAATATATATAATTAAACCATAACATACTTTAATCTTAAGAATCTATTAAGGTCTCAATGTTCATATTTAGTTTAAAAAAGGAAACCTTTTTCAAACACTGAAAGCAATGCATATCTTTAACTGCATTCTTATTAATACGTTTACAAAAAACCCACTGAAAAGGAGTTTCTTTTCAGTATAAATTAAAATTCTATTAATTTCTCTTTATACATGCATTTTACAAAACGTAAAATTGATATATTGACTCAAATTTTTGGCAGTCAAATAATATGAAAAAAGAGGCTTTCTTGTATAATCTTCTACATCAATTACTGCAATATTGATATTGCCATATTTATTGTAATTTTATTCAAAAAATCAATTGAAAAATCATTATTTTATTTGATCTTTCTTGAATACTTATCTAGTATATATAACGGTGCTAACTCTCTTGCTAGATGGAAATGCATAGATTTAAAGGTCACAATGAATGATATTGATTTCTAGAAAGTCTAAATATATTATTAAACTTATAAATTGTATTTTTGTTAGCATTTAAAGTTTAATAGAATCTAAATGATATATTTTTGTGGTATTGTTACTTTCTATCTCATAATTCTCTTTAAGTGATGCTTTTCAAAAACACATATTTTTTACAACTGTAAAAAATTATTTTTTTGTAGTGAAAAGTACCTTTATATAGTTTCTGGTACAATAATAATCAACAAATTAAATGTTTAACATATAATAATTTAATTTCTCAATCAGTTCCTTTTTTGGATCATATTATAAAACATTCAATTATCAATATTGATAAAGTTTTGTCAATTTATTTGCTTTCAAAATCAATCTAGTTAGATTATTTTCCATTTATATCTTATTAATAATTTAAGTATGTCATGAATAGGCTGAATTAAACAATATAATAAATGATATTTTTGTCCTTATAATATCCCCATAAAGCCTATATATATGATGTGTCTACATGTATATGTTGAATAGAATGAATATTAAAAATAATCTTTTATTTCGCTTTTGTATATTCCACTTATTTTACAAGCCATTCTATGATTTAACATGTAAAAATACCTGCTCATAAATATGCTATTTTTTTATAGGTATTTTTTAGACAAATTTTGATATAGATTTTTGAATTTTTTATAAATACTAAGAAAAATTATATATTATAACATAATAGAGGCTAGATGTTATTTATACAGTATCTTGTTTTTATCTGATGATATTGCTAGTGAATCGCAACTGATATTTGTCTTGTAGCACCTAAGTTTCTATAAAAATCTACACATTTACAGTATTGGAATATCTTAATAGCCTTTTATAGATAAATAAAGTTTTTTTTACTATTTTTGGCGCTTACATTGATACTTATTTTTTTATATTTTGTGAATTAGCTTACTACACTGGTCATTTTAGTAAAATACGTTGCAAAACAATCAGTTTATATTTATTAAATTTTATCATAAGATTATTTAAAAATAATAACCCATTTGTGTTTATATGCCATTAACATAACTTTATCAAGATACTACAACTTATAAGATAAATTGCTAAGAATATGAATTTAATATATGTATTTGGATTTATAAGGCTTATAAATATACATTCAATATTACAAATATTTAATTTAACCTAATATTTTTTTGATGAATGTTTAATCAATGCTTCAATATTTTTATAAAAGGTTGCTTTTGTTTTTATTATAAAGTTGAGAATATATGTTCATTAAAAATACAACAATCGATTTAGGGCATGTTTATATATCGATTCTTTTAATCTCACATTGTTTGTCTGATATAAAAGATATTTTTAGTCTTTTAATTTGTAAAATTCTTCTTCTATGTATTTATCAGCGCACTCATTATAGTATTTAAACATTATAAAATATTTGCATGTGATCAATTTCCCTTTTTTATTCATAAAAGAATGCAATGCTTATATTTTTAGTTAATTCTTATAATGTTTATACAGTCAAAAGACTCAATGTTTTTATAATTTTGCGAAACAGATAATATAAAATAACTAGCATTTTGTGGTGGACAAAGCCATATCGAGGATGCAAGTGCCTACTTAATGAATTTTGTTACTAAATTTTTTTAATAAAGATTAAAAGTAGATTATACGTTTAAATTGTCAAAAAATATAACACAATTTTTTTGTCATAAAATTTCAATAATTTTATCAACAATCTCATATGATCCTCCTTTACTACAAAAACTTTGTTTATGCTAGACATGTAGGTTTTTTAACATGTATTCTAAAATAACTTATTAAATTATTATCTTTTTTATTTTTTACGATCATAATATAATACTGAATATATAGAATAACAATTTAAAAAAAATGTATTTATTATATAATTAGAATTAATGCAACATTTTTTTAATGATATTTAATTCTATAACATTTATATTTGTATTAAAATATTATTATAAATAATATTCAGAAGTAAAAATATTTAAATTATAATTTATTTATCTACATTAATACATGGTTTTTTGGTTGATTTTGTAAAATATATATAAATACTAATTTTGAAAAGAGCAGTTTAAGTTTACAAACTTATGTTTTTAAAAAAAATTAGCCTTTTAAATATTTAAGTAATAAATTTATATACGTAGAAACATATGGTAGCAATAACAAATCAGTAAAACAAGTCATTAACAATATATTCGATATGAATTAAATTTTTTCTGATAAAGTCCATTATCGGATATTACATTTGCATGTTTTAGTAGAGTTGGACCAAAATATATGCTGCACTTAAAAATGCTAATGTGGTTAATATTACTGCTATTGGAATAGCCAAAAAGCACGCTAACACTTTATATATATTGTTATCAACTAAATTTTATTATACATTAATATTAACATATATAAACAAACCTTTAAACTTTAAACTATAAAGCAAAGAATATATTTGGGGGATATGGTATGATCTATAAATATTAAAATATATTTATGTTTCAAAAATTAGTACTTTTTTTGAGGCTTATCTTCTTTCATAATAATTCCAATTCTAGTATCACCAAAGATAAATGAATGTGGTACTACATTTCTTATACTATTTCTATCATAGAAATAATAAACTTTTACACTGAAATTAATATATTTACGTGTTTTTTAAAGTAATTTTGAATATATTTTGAGTCAATTTTGTGTTATTTAGTAAGTAATAAAATAGAGTAAGTTCTAGACATGTAAAAGTAATCTCTTTTATATCCTTTTAATAAAATAATTATGTGTATTATTTTAAATATTGCACTTGAATGTTTTCAATTAAATTGTTCGATATACAGTTGGAAATAATTAAATCAAGAGTTTTAGCTTTTATATCAAGTAAAGTAGTTACTTTATCCAAAAATATATCATTATATATCTATAATAGTGGTTATATAATTGATAATTAAAAAAATTACTATAATGTGATTAGTATCTTTTTTAAATAGTTGATTTTTTAAGAATGCAAAGTTGCATATTTTATTATGCCCACATATCAACCCATTTTCCAATACTTCAGCCAGTTCATTCATACACATTTTCAAATTGTAATTTCCAATTAATGTTTGTGTTGTAAAATTGAAATTTTGAATTTTACATGATTCTTGATAGTTATTATTATATTGTAAGACCATTTCTGAGTAAAGAGTGCAAGGATTGTTTATATGGTACGATTCAGCTATACCATGTTGACTCATTTTTTTCTAATATTTAATCAAAAATGGCATATAGTTTTATCATTTTAAATTTAATTACATATAATAAATTGTTATTTATTATATTAAAAAGAGAATATGGTGTTGCACAATAGGCAGAAAAGGAAAGCATAGTAAAATGTTGTTGTCTAAAACTAAATTCAAAAAATATAGGCTCTTCATGAACTAAAATATGATTTTTAAATCCACTAATATATAAATTATATTTTGATATTTTAATCATAGGTAATGATTGAACAACTTTCTAGAAGAAAAACTGAAAAAAATATGATAATAATGTAATTACCCCAGTAACTAGATTAAAACGATGTGGAAGGAAAAAATATAAGGACGTTTTGTGTTGAGATACTATTTCTAAAGCTATATTTGAATTTAGCGAAAGAAAATTTTTCAGTATATCTTTTTTTTCTACAAAATTTTTTATTTCATTACTACTATTCCTAAATTTAATACAAAAATTTTATTTCTATTTTTAATTATATACTGTTTTACTATATTTTCAATTAAATACATTTTAAAAAATGTTTTGTTTTTTGATACGTTTATCCATGGGCAATGTTCATTTAAGTCTTTTAAGCAAATCTTGAATGCTTGACCTTCTATATACAAATAAAATATTTTATTTAGAATAATTATTAAATTAGATAAAAAATTATTATTTTTTTAGCTAATAATATACAATTTTTTGGTTATTAAATATAAACAATTGGCAAATTTTTTGGATAATATGAGCATTTGAGCTAGTAGAGAAACGAATAATCAACTTGTGATAAGATAATTTATTCATTTAAAACATATTAAACTTAGCTAATGTAGATATGATTTTTTTTATTATTTAAAAAATTATGTATTAAACTATAATGTTTTATGATAATATAAAAATAATCCTTTAAAACCAATTTTTTCCTTTTTTTTAATAATTGCATTTTTAAAAGTTAATTTATTACTTTTAAAAATTAAACTCAATTTATAAACAAAAATTTAATATATTTAATTAATACTTTATTTCTAAAGAATAATAATAAAATATTAAAGTACAATTATAACTAATTAAAATTAAGTGTATTAATTATTGTATATATTTAAAAAAAATGTACATATTAAAAATCACAAAAAAAACCATTAATATACCTTTACATATAAAATGTTCCGTTATCACATTTTTAAGTGATCTTTTTACTGATTTATATTTATCTGAAATTTTCTTATAGCATAAAATGCCTATATTAGGATAAAACTCTACAATTGAAACCCCATACTAGAAGATATAAACATGCATTCTAATATTAGTAAAAAATACATAACTATTGGATTTAATTGGTTTTTGATAACTTGTATTTACTATAAAAAATATAAGCAAACTAAAAATAGATTTCATTATCTATTATCACCAAAAATAAAAGATAAATTTGTTTTAATTTTGTGATATTTATGAAATAATACTTTAATACCTTAGAGTTAATAATTTAGTATTGATATTTTGTGAAAATAAATATATTAAAAATTTTATAAATAAAAAATAAAAACATACATCATAAATCATTATTAGTATTTTAATAATTGAACTAAATAAAATAATAATATAATGTAATTTTTTAATATTAAGTATACAATCTGTGCTTTAATAATACATTTTAGTGTGTTATAGGGTTTATTCATGAAATAAATTTTGTTTATTTACTAGTTGGATAATATAAAACAATTATCTTTAATTATTACTAAGTAAGTACAAAAATGTTAACGAATATTAGTGTTTACTTATCCAAACACCTTATGTTAAAAATAAATATGATAATAAAACACTATTGTATTCTTTTATTTCAATTTAGGAATGAATTGTATATAAACTCTACGATTTGTCATTTTTATTCACTTTATAAAAATAAAAATTTATAAAATAGTATACACTTAATAATAACATAATGTTTCTAATATTTTTTTGTTTATCCTATTATATAAGATTAAAATAACAATACACCTAATCATTGTTTACTTCTCAGTTTAAGGTTATAAAAAACAGCAATAATCTTTTAAAAATAAGATTTTTAACAGAAGAAAAATTATAGTGTAAATATTTAATATTGATTGAATTGAAATAAGTGCAATGTTATAATAAAAAAAAATAGTTAAATTGTAATGGTTAAAACATAAGTATTGTTTTTTGAATCTCATATTTATAACACAGTCATATATTATATACATTATATCACTTACTTCATTGTTCCATTACTATACAAATATTTTTAAAAAATCATTTATTTATACAAAAATTTATTTATATAATAAAATTATAAACAAGCCGTATCAAGCAAGGTATTAAAATAAAAAAATATGAATAATTGAATAAAAATAATATCTGTATAAATAAAAGATCTATATTAAATTGGTCATTTTAATTCGATTAAAAATCACCATAAATATGTTTCTTATTTAATAAAACTGGTTAACTATATATTAAAATAAATTCATTAAAGATAAAAAATTATCAATTTAAATAAAAATAGTGAATGAAAATTAAAAATTATATTTCATTCACTAAAAACATATTATTCTTCATAATTTTGACTGTATTGTAAAATGGAACATATACATAGTTTTATTATGAGTATAACTTGGTTTTAAAATGTAAACTATGCTAATTTAATCTATCTAAATATTATTTAAAGTACTTTTTAAAGCTTATTTTGATTAGAAATTATTTTATAACAATCAACATAGTTGATATCTCTTTTAAAAAATTTATATC
>JRUX01001333.1:0-16127 GCA_001407235.2 Kudoa iwatai
CACTGAGCAATTCCATCACAAATATTAAAAGAAGGAAGACATTTATTATCTTTTTCAAAGAATAAATCTTTTTTATTGCATGCTTAAATAAGATTAAATAATAATATAAAAAAATAATATCAATCTTTTAGTAAAAATTCATAGAAAAATTTAAAAAGTAATATGACAAATAAAAAAAATTGGTATAACTAAAATAGACAACCTTCAAATTACTGTTAATATTCATTTATTAATAGAGAAATTACATGGTCAACAGCTTTTATAATTTAAAAAAAAATATACATATGTAATGAAATGGTATGCAGGTGTTTAAATATAAGTCATTTTCATAAGATTGTAACTTGTATCCATCAGGACAAAAGCATTCCATTGATTTGAAAATATTGAAGCAAATTTTGTGTTGCTGATACAGATATGGATGTACCTTATTCTAAAAAAAATAATTTAACCAAGGAATCATTCAATTTACAATTATTTTCATCAAAATGGTAAAATAATCCAATAGGATCATTTAAAGTTCTATTGAATGATGCACCATTTAATCAGAAATAAACAGCTGATTTTTTGACAAATAGGCGGTATATTGAACAAAATATGCTAAATCAATTGTATCATTAGGAAAACTTGAGTTATAAACAGTCTTCTAAGATATAAAGTTAAATATTAACATCACATATTACAAAATTAGATTACTTTTACAGACATTCTATAAAGATAATACATAGTGGTTTTATTATTTTGAGAGCAATACACATATAGGTAACTATTATAATAATCTATAGCATATATATCTGCACATGGAACAACTGAGTGACTATGATTAGGACTATTGTTAGAATTCATAATATGCAAATCATTTGTGAAATTTTGTTTGGACAGAATAAATCTAATTGCTGTGAAGAAAAAAATCTGTAGGTTTAATAATTAACCGCTTTTTGAGTCAATTTTAAAATCTGTAATCAATGTATTAGGCTTTGAAATAGTCATATAAAGATTTTTATGCGAAGCTAAAACCACCAAACGGTACTCTGATGTTAGAATGTATATATATCCCGTTACAAAATTTTGTTTTATGTCAAAAACGTTGAGTTTTATATCTTTTATTAGTGAAAAATTTGAAAATTTTACTTCTTCTAAATTAAAAGATTTATGACAACTTAAGTGAAATTAAATTGAGTTTTTTTTGATAGAAGGAAAGCAATAAATTTTGTATTAAATTGCTTGAAATTAAAAAAAAATTAATGGTAAAGATTTATTCATGATAATTTAAATTTAGTCATATTTTATTAAATAATTTATATATTTAAAGTGAACAATAAAAAAAGTATTAAACATTTTACATTTATCCCCCCAGCAATATTTTAAATGTTTTTGATCCGTTAAAACTGCATAAAGACATTAGTTTACAAAACTTGCAGAAATTTTTGTAACCTTTTGATTGAACCTTACTTTTATGTCTTTTTAATGATCAAACGCAGTTGACATCATCTTTGGTATTAAAAACATTTCATTTAAAGAGTATACCACAAGAAATTCAGCATTTTCTTAAAAATTATATTTTAACGGTTTATTAATGTAAATATAATAGGTATACCATTAAATAAACACATACTCTTACGAGAACCATGAATAGTATTAGAATTATACACAACTAAACAGTTGTAAGGATCAATTGTTCGTTTACTTAAAAATCATCAATATACAAAATTATTTCATTTTAATTTAAAAAAATACCCTGTTTCTATCATCTTTTCTCCGTGATCGATACTGCATTCATCATTTTTATGCCGATAATTAGATGGAATACATTCTCCATTCCATACTGATTCATAGCCATACGCGCTTAAGATTAAATTAATACTTTAAGCAATACAATTAATACTAAATACCATGGAAATTGATAAAAATAACAATAGCATTTATGAGCTACATCATGATGACTTTTAAAATGCGATATATCATTTATTTCTTCAAAAGTTGAATAATAGCCACGGTAACATATAATAGTCATTCTTTTTACTAAAAGTATCAATACAACATTTGTCTAAACAGTTAATAAATATTTTAAAACATTTGATGTTAATACAGGAATTCAGTGTAAAATCGAATATAATAATAGCCAAATGTTTACTATCAACTCTACGAGTTGCTAGTACTAATTTTTGATATGCATCAGTATCTACCAGAAATTGATTGATTATATAATTTTTTTCATTTGAAAACGTTATTGATCTCCATTTCATTACACTATTATGAGTAAACCTAAAAAAATGTTTAAATTACAATTTAAAGTATAAATTAACCAAATTTTATCAGTTTATGTAGGTACAGCAACGATAAGTTGTGTCTTTTCAAATGTTTGCAGAGTATAGTTACCATGAAATATCTATGTTTATATAGTAAAACCTGATAAATTAAAAAAAACAAATCATAATTATTTACAATATATAGACTAGAACTATTAATGTAATAGGCTAATATAGTCTCAAAACCGGGAATTGGTTTACCGTATTCATCGGTAATAATAATTCATACAATGAGTTAACCTTCAAATATAAAAGCTTCTTAATCATTCTCCTTAATTCCATATCTCTTGCGGTTACTTTTTAATAATAGCATAAATGAGCAATAAATCTGTTATAAAAAAGAATTAAGCAATCACATCTATTTAGTAAAATTACATTTTTTCATTCAGGAAAATGTTCTTCAATATTGTTTTCATTATAAGAGACACCAAACTAGACTCTTTCGGCTATGAACAGATAAAAGAGTGTGAAATGTAGCTGCTATAATTTTAGAGTATTCTGCAATGGGTGCAAGATTTTCTGTTTTATCATCAAGAAAACTCATTGGATATAGTGAGCTATAAAAATATGTTTTTTATAATTTAAAAAATCAGATTTATTTTAAAAAAACTTTTATTATCATAGAATAAATAATCTAGTAATTTGATAAACTTGAGATTTTTCATGTTTGCAGAATATAATGTAGATACTATACCATGTCTAGCAGATACGTATAAATCTATGCCAATAACTTGGATATCTTAAATTAATCTCACTGAATAATAAAGATAAAAAAAAATAATTTTACAGTTGGGTAAATTCTCAATGGAAAAATACATTCATTGTATAAAATTCCGTTATTCGATTAGAAAAGACTCTTACAATTTTTATTATTCATCTAAATTGATTTAATTAAATAATAGAAGATTGATATGATCTATTGGAATAAAAATAAATACAATCAATGTGGCTAAAAAGTGATTATTATCTCCACCTTTAGATCATAAATGTCAAGCAGCCATATTATTTTATTCTTTTTGTTAATATTAATTAGTTTTGATTTTTTGAGTTCTATATCAAAAAATAGTTAAGAAAGAAATAGACCGATTTAAAACTGTAGACTGTTTTATTTAATAAAAAAAAATAGTCCACACAAAAGGTGAAATTTTATGATTTAATTATGTTTTTTATTATATTTTTTATTTATATATAAATAATATACAAATCTCATTGAGGAATAAAAAAATTAGAATAGTATTATAGATTTTAAGAAAAAGATATGTGATTAAATTGTTTAAAAAAATATAATTTTTTTTCAACTGATAATCAGCATATAAATTACCTTTGACATGAACTAAAACAGATACACCAGGAAAAAGTTTTCCACCACTTCATAATTCAAAATAAAAAATAATAATAAAAACTATTAATAATAACCACTATTTATTTTATCCAAAACACTTGTCCAGCATTAAGTTCATAAATATGGAGTTTTTTAAAATTAAATTTTCAAAGAACAACTTTAGTGGTCTAATATATAAAAAAAATTTTATTAAAATAGTTAATAAACTAATCTTACTTAAATTATGGGTGGATAAAGTATTCATAACTAACATTTCACTATAATTCCTACATAAAATCACCTCTTCAACAGGATACTTAAATGGAGTTTTAATAATAGTTTTTTTAGACATCCAATTTATAAGAGTTATATAATTGTTATGATAGCTGGAAGCAGATATTATATCATTATCAAGCAACTTTAAATAGTCCCATCCATATGAATTTAATTTAGCAACATTACTTTCATCAAATTCAATTTTATTCACAGATCCATTCAAATTATTAAAATGGTACGTAGTGTAATTTGATTTAAATACAAATTTATCAATATTATAAAAAAATAAAAATGTTTCATTTAATTTTTCATTATATTCCATATGAGCATATTGTAGCTGAACATCCAGATGATACTATTAACGTGTTACATACATAGTAAACAGCTACTAATTATACATCATACCTAATTGACAATAACATCATTCACTACAAATTTATGATTACCATTTATACATCTAACAACAATCAGTATGTGAAGCAATATGAGTAAACATATAGCTTTTTTGAACATTCCACTCATTAAAAGCAACGTACTTTTAGATAATAAGATGATTACGCGCTTTTATTGTTATCAGTCGACTAGTATATTTTATAATACTCTTTAATTATAAGTAAAACAGTCTTATGACTATAAATTATAGTCATTTTTACCTGTTTCTATTAATTAATTTCTTATATGAAACTTTAAATTTTTTTTAAAGTATTCATTAGAAATAAAAAATACCTTCAATTTAAAATTAAGTATTCATAATAAGAGTTTTTATCAGCATTAAAATTTATCTGATCCTATTTTTTCTAAAATACAGCAGTTAATACTATTTCTAACAATGATTTTATTACTTTAGAACATTCTTCTATGATAAGAAATTTTACGTACCATTTAATGTTAGTTAGTGTTTTATCCAATTTGCTTGTATCATTTTCATAATTATGTTTTGATATATAAACATTTTTTAACTTTATCCAATTCAAAAACAGTAAAATCCATTTATAATAATCATTTTCCATTATTAAAAATATCATAAAACCCATCCTTCTGTTAAATATCTATATTTATTTTAGGTTATAAATAACTGCAATTTATTTACCATTTTAGTATGTTTTTACTTTTTGGAACAATGCTATCTATGAAATTGTTATAACAACTTATCATGTGATATTAAAATAGCGCAAGCTATAAAACTAATAATATAATTAGTCTATAATTATCAGCCTCATAAAAATTGTTTTTAGATATTCCTATATCACTATTTAATACTAATATAAAGATTTTATATAATAGTAAAATAAAATATTAATTTTTCTGACAAATTAACTTACCAAAGATGAATCAAATATTATTTTGTTTAATTCTGAAAGTTAATTGGAATGAGTCGTTAAATGACCGATTATTATTTTGCAGAAAAATTTTGCTTATGTCTATTAATACAAAATTTATGGAACATTGTATACTTTAATTCTTGCATATGTTAATGATTAAGTTCGTGACACAATTTTTTGTACATTACTAAAAAAATAAAAAAATAAAATTATTAAAAATTTAATTAAGCAATATTTTATGAAAAAATTATTTTTCAACCCTATAGCCTTCTGATTATTTATGTATATGAGAAACAAATATCAATAAATGAATAGTGACAAAAAAATGAGTGTCTTGTAGCTAGTAATGTACTAGTGGCTATAATGGGTCGTTAGTAACAAAGAAAAGTCAAATGATACTCATTTATATAAAATAATTCCAAAAATGTTATAAAAAAGTCTTTTAAAGAATTATTTTAAAAAAAGAAATTCATGTGAAATATAAATAATAAAGTAAATGCCTAATAAATATTCTAGAAAGTATGTTGAAGTAAAAATATTAATTAGTTTAGGTTTTTTTAATGCTAAATATATATTTTTAAATATAAGAAAATTGACATAAGTTATTATAATATAAAAAATCAAATTTGTTTGTAGAAATAACAATTTCTTTCATAATCAAATATGGAATTTTTCTATAATTCCTAAAATATTAAATGTTTCACGTGACAGTTTTTAAAAAAAATTCACATATTTTAAATTTTAAATTAATTTATTTATGCCGCTATAATTGGCATTGTAAAGGATACTTTATATTGATTCTACTAATAATGTATCAATATTGTTGTAAGTTTCCTATAAAATACCAACTTATAAATAAAAAATAATAGATTGTTTCAAATATTTTTGTATTGAATTCTTTAATAATTGAAATTAATAGAATTATCAGATATTTTTTTTAATTATATGAATCAATCTCAAGTTTATACGATAATTCCTTTTTTCTACTCAAATATTAAAATAATATAAAAATTTCACATTCAACATTATTATTATTATTATCTTATTTTAAAAGATATTTAATGTCAGAAATATCTTTTAAAATATTAAGTAATAATGAGCAAATATAAGGGACTAATTGATAGATTATTTATAGAGTGAAAACAAATAAAAATTCATAGCTAATAATGTTTCATTTTAGTAAAAAAATTCATTATCTTTAATTTATAAGTATATATTATAAAAAATTATAATTATCATATCATTCACTAAAAAATACCTTAATTAATAACATACCAAGCATGTCTCTATAAAAAGTATTTCAATCAAAAATATTCTTTGGCAATTACTTCCAAAGATACAAACACTATCATCACATTTAAATTATTTCCATTTTATTACCTCTATAATTAATAATAGGTTTATTATTATATTAATCATACTCTCTGGCTACATAATGATTTTATTTGAAAACTATACCCCATACCATGAATATTATTCATTATTAATAGTTTTTTTAATGTATTTCATTTTTAATTTAAAAAAAAGAACTATATCTTTTAATTCTTTACTAAAATAATGTTATCTTGGATAAATCTATATTTTTTTAATGTTATTGGTACAAGTTCCATTTTATGTTTGTGCGCATGTGTGATGTGTATTTTATTCAAGAAAAACATGCTGTAGTATAAATTATATATTTTACCATAAAAATCTGTTTATAACATGCTTCAAAAGGATGTAAGAAAAATTATAAATTCAAAAGATGTGATATTAGAAAAAAAAGATCACATTAATCATTAATACAATATAAAGTTTGAAAATATAAATTGACAGAAACAATAATCATACAAATAAAAAATAACGTATTAATGATAATATAAAGTTAAAACTACGCATAGAAAATGTCAGAAAATGAATATTATTCAATAAGTATTTAAAAACTTGAAAGCCTAGCATACGCTGTGTTCCTTAACTCAAGCTGCGCGCGCATTCGATTCAACCTACAAGAATTAACCTTTTGAGGAGTGTTTGAGCAAGTATTCATTCTATCTATATCCTAAATTTAAATATAATATTTTATTTAACTTTTATATAGTATATAATATTTACTCAAATTATAAGTATTTAATGAGATTTTTAAAATTTACCATAGCAACTATTAGAAGTGAAAGTTCAACGGCATAATTTTTTTTAATAGAATTAATTATTTAAAAAATTAAAAAAATTATTTGTATGTTATAGTACAATAATCATGAAATATTTGGTGTCAAATACACGACTTTAAAAGTATAGAAGATATTCACCGGAAGTCAGCGAATAATGACGATATTTTTTATGCTAAATGGACATAGATGATGCATTATATAATGCTATGGATGGATGTGATCTAACTGGCTTACTTGATGATGTTAAAATTGATAATAATGTTGAAGATAATACTGGATGGGAAAAAGCACTATTTTTTAATTTTAATGATGCTCAAGATGATAATAACGATTTTTCAATTTTACCTTCAAATTCCACAAAAACAATGGGCATTTATTCTGAAAATAACCAAAATTCATGCAATAAATTGAATTATATTAGCTTTCCATTAAAATTAAATCCTACAAAGCCAGTTGATGTTTGTAAAACCTTGCATGAGCGTTACTACGAACCAATATCTAATGAACTACCTTCATCCTTGCCGAAATGTTTATTCAATTATCAATATATTGATAGGATTTTTTTATTCAAATAGTTTAGACTGTAATAATTATCATGTAGAATGGATTGTGTAAACTGTATTTAGCAAATTATTTCATAATCACTACTACATTTCGGACAGTAAGACATTATTAAATGCATTTATATTCCTTTATTTTTAAAAATTTATATGTTAATTAAATAAATTTATTTATAGTCAATGCAATGACATCCATCACAAAATTGAAACATCTTTGAGTATATTTTATTTATTAATGAATGATAAAATTATTAAGTAAATAAATATATATATATATAATGTGTAATTGTCAAATGCAGTACAAAAATTCATAGCAATCTATTATATTTAAAAGTTGTTAAGATAATAGCCCCTTGATGTTATTTGACTGTAATGGTTATATTCTAAGCATTTTTTTAATTTATAACTTTGCAATATTTTTTCCTATTTAACAATTTTGATTTCATCAATTATCACACACACATAAATACTCCTATATTAACTGATATCTAATAAGACATGTACACTGAAAAAATTGTGAGCATTTGTCAGTACGAACATTATCTCTAATAGATTACAGTATTATGATTCTTTTATACATATTTTATCTCTAACATCATATCTTAAACTAATTTTTGTATTTTTTGTTATTTGAAATGAGTTTTTATAGTGAAACTAACCACTAGAAACAAGCATATTATAGTGGCGGGATAACAATATCAAAAATAAATCCTCAAAGTGGCGCATGCCTTGCTGTTTTTCATATGTATATATTAAATTATTAGCATTCAGTTAATTTAAAAAAAATATATATATGATAGTGCTAAATTTACTTTTTTGGTTTTATTAATTATAAACAGATAGTTTCTTTTGTAGAAAATCCTTAAATTTATTTTAAAAGATAATTGATTCTAATTGCGCTACTAAACGAGAGCACATTATCGTAATAATTCGCAAATTAATTTGATGATGGCATAGCTATGGCTGAGTCTCCTATCTTATATTGTCATAAAGGTAATAAATCATTTTACTTTGATAATAGTAATATATAGTTTAAAATATTTTATACCATGTTCTTTTTTAAATAAAATACACTCATGATAAGATAAAATTATAGATATGTAGTGCTTATGTATGTATGCATATATTATAAGATAATAAAAAACTAACTAGTCCTTGTTTTTAATGAATAATTACTTTATTAACTCTAATATGTATTTAAATAGATATACAAATTTACTAGAATTTTTGTATAATTGTTACTTAAACTAAATATTTAGATAAAAGCATATTTATTATATTAATATATTGAAATTTATTATGGTATATATATTTTAAAAAAGGCTCTATTTTATTTTAATTATTTACCATTGTAGGTAGTGCATATTTATATATTTGAACTTACTTAATATAATTATCAATGTATTTTTATATTAAAAAAGATGATAATATGTTGTAAAATCGTGTAATTTTATGCAATTTATTTGGTATAGTAATAAATGATTAATTGATATTTATTGTGAAATGAAATACAATTATTTATAATTATTAAATCAAATAACATTAGAATTTTAGTTTAATTTAGAATCTATAAATTAAAATATATTCAAATAAATATTTATGGTTTATTTTTAAAAAAAGCATTAAACATTATAAAATATCAAAATATAAACGAATAACTACATAGGATATTTATTTTAATTTAAAAAGTTCAATTATAAAAAGAACAATAAATAATTTAATCAATAGAATTTTTAAATTATTTTTATTAACGTATACTACTATTTAATAATTTAAAATCTTTGCTATGATTCTTTTAATATCATAAAATATAAGATAGCTTACAACAATATTGTAATAATTTGTGCTATAACAAGTATACACATTATCAATTAGATATGTTATTTTTCTCTCATATTAAATAGTGTGTTAGAAATAAAGTCAAGTTTTTAAGGCTCATAGTTAATTGATATAATAACATTAATCATACATCATTTTTATATGATGCCATTTTTTCTCTTTCAATTTATCTTAATATCATTACATTAATGAGTTTAACTAGTTATAAGTCATTTTCTATCCATTTAAATTGAAACCTATAGCTTTATCATAGTTATTTCAACATTTAAATATAAAATATTACTATTCGTTACTAATTATGTCATTATTTTTATTTAAAAATTATCGTTACCATCATTTTAGCTATTAACTTAATAAAATGAAAGTTACAATAATCAATACGATTCTTTTTTTACATAAAACCATCATCATTAATAATATAATCATAAAAATTCAAACTAGAATCATATTTAAAATAAACTTGGATAAATATTTGATTTATAAAATATTAATATAACTATCATTTGATAGTTATTACCAATTTTTGAATTATATTTTAATTGTATTATGATAAAGTATATCGTTAATTAAATGTAAAAAAACATGTTAATACATGTTAATCTATAATAAAAAAAATAAATTATTAGATTTAATTGTAATTGACATATGAATTTTATAAAAAATGTTATAATAACATTAATATATCACTAAATTACATGTTTCATCATTTATTTTACATAGAATAATATAATCATATCAATGTGACAATATAGAATGTAAATGTAACAAATAAGTGTGTTAAATCCATAGTAAATAAATATTTAAATGAAATTTTCTTATTATATATAAACCACCTTCATAAACATTGATACTAGAATAGCAATAATTCTAATATATTTACAATGAAGTAATGAATTAAAACTGATAGCATTACCTATCAAAATGCAATGTATCAATAAAAATCTTTCAATTATTATTCATATAAAATGGTTATCGATAAATTTACCATAGATTAATCCACTTAATATCTTATATTAGAGATATGTTTGAAGATCATGTAATAATATACACATATAATAATACAACTATTTGATATTCATATAGAAAATACCCATTCCAAGAATTTTAGGATTAATCTTACTAACATTAGGATTATTACTATTTTTGTTGGGAATATTTTCAGCAAATTTAGCATGTACAAATAAAGAAAATTTTACATGTATTGGAATGTTTGCATCTTGTGATTGTTATTCACAAAATCATCATATTCAAACAACTGAATGTATTTGTACTGAAAAAGAAAGATTGTTTAAAACTTGTATATATATCTTGTAAATTTTATTAAACTTTAGTATATAGTTAAAAAAGTTGATGCAGAATCAGATGTTCAAAGTATAATATTAGCTAAATTATTGCATTTATTTTAATATAGAAATATTTTCATCACTTACAAGTAAAACCTAAACTTTTTTCTTTATAAATTGTTATATTTCATAAATTCTAGTTGTCAAATATAGATCTATTATTTTCTCTTCACTTCCTATAAATTTATGTAATTAATCATCAAATTCACTATATATTAACTATTTTTTTTTATAGTTAGTGGATGTCAACATCGTGGAAGACTTGCACATCTTTTAGGTATTTTGTATGGATCTTTTGCTTTTACTACTATTTTTGTATCTATTTGGTGTATATGTTGTAATTATTGGGTTAAAAGAACCATTGAATTATGGTTCATTATATGTATGTATTCTATATATATATATACATAATAATAGATCTATTGTACAATATTTATTTATCTATCTTTTAGGTGTCATTCAAATTTGTTACTTATCGCTTGTTACCTTGGAAACCAAAATAATATACATAAAAGATCAAATAACGAAACAAAATATAACATTTATACCACAATTTTCTTACTATATATTGATTACGTCAATGATTTTAAATATAACTGGTAGTCTTACATATGGTTATGACTTTTTAAAGAAGAATAAATATTAAAATAATATATAGTTGTCCATTACGAGTTATACTGAAACGATATTCAAATAATAAAATGTTTCTATTATATATTATATGTCTGTTATTGATTTTATTTTATTAAAAAGAAAGAAGAAAAATTAATTATTTTTATTCATTCATTAATTATTTTATTTAATAACTATTTAAACCATAAATTCCTTAATAAATAAAATCATTATAAAACATTGTTTTCCAATAGCATATTATTATAGCATTAGTCTTAAAAATGTGTTAAAGATTTTAATAAAACCACATATTGATACAATAATAATTATTATATAGATAATTTTAATGAATTAATCTATAAACTTGTTATTAATTTTAACTAAAAATGAAGGAAATGATTCTATTGTTGTTTTGATGTCATTAATATTTAAATATATTTACAAATTTATTCATAACACATTTTCTATTAAATATACGTTTTAATGGACTTTTTTTATTGAAATTTAGTAACAAAAATATCCATTTAAAATATAATTAGTTGAAATAAGTAAGTATAATAAATTATATTTCAATTTAAACCAATAAAAAAACACCATTATATCATATTTATTTAAAACATTATATTTATATAAAAATTGAATATATGGAGATAAAAACACATTATATCACTAAAATGGTAGTAACAGTGCGCATGCGCGTTATATATGGATAATAAAAAACACATCTTATTGTGTTGTTGTGGAAGTATTGCTGCTATCAAGTTAACTGATTTATATGATCAATTAAAATGTCTAATTAATGTATTTTAAATATTATAAACAAAAAATTTATTGTTATAAGAAATATTCTTTAGTGTGAAATAAAAGTGATATTAACTGATAACGCTTTAAAATTACTCAACAATAAGCTTTCCTTTCAATTTTATACCGATAAATCACAATGGGAGGTAAAATTGAATTTCTTAAAATATATATCATACTCATAATTTTTTTTAAGATGTGGTCAAAAATAGGTGATCCAATATTACATATTGAAGTATGTAATTTATTTATAATCTATTATTTATCAATTTTAAAGCTATCAAGATGGGCAGATATTATATGCATAGCTCCAATAGATGCCAATACTATAGGAAAATTAGCTTGTGGAATTTGTGACAATCTACTTGTAAATGACAAAAATATGTTTATGAAATTATATATAAGTATATTTTAATAATAAAATATCTTATAGACATGTGTTGTTAGAGCATATCCAACAACAAAACCATTATATATATGTCCAGCAATGAATACAACAATGTGGGAACATCCAATTACAAAATTGAACATAGAAACATTAAAATCAATTAGTTATAAAGTAATTTATCCCATTCCAAAAATGTTAGCATGTGGTGAATACGGTATAGTGGACAATGTTTATTTTTTATCTATATTTAGAATTAGGTAATGGAGGGATGGAAGAACCTAGTATTATAGCTGAAAAAATTAAAATAGAATTAAATAAGAATTAGTTTAATTTTTTTTAAAAAAAATTAAGTTATATAATATAAATTATTTTTTATATATATATGATACTACTTTAAGTGGAATGGATGTATGTAGATTGTATAATGAATGTGATCAATTTTATGAAATAAAAAGATATATATTATATTCAATTAGTGATAAAAATTATATATGTATATTCAAAGTGTGTGTTATAATAATATGTGAATGATTGCATGATTTAACATGGATTAATGGAATGTTGTATATTCTACAAGTATCCTTCAGAATTAGTGCAATAATATATAGGAAAATTTTACTTTAGTAATATATTGGTATTTGTAAAGTGAAAATAAGGATAATTGCTCTTTTTTTTAATATTTTAGTATGTATCATTGTTATAGAAAAATTTGTGATTGGAAACCTACTTGGGGTAAAATAATAGGCTAAATTACGGTATTCTATGCAAACTTTGGTTTTAATCAGGAATTTCTGGAGTAATTTAGCGCCAATGGTGTATTACAAGAGAATATTCACATTAGAGACCATCAATAAAATTGAAATTATTAATTATGGTTATTTCTGCGATAATCTTAAATACACTATAAAAAATTTACAAAATCTCGGCCTGCTACATAGCCTTTGTAAAGGTATGTGCGGAAATACCATGATTGTGGTTCCTCGTACTCATACGAGTGATGGTTACAAGTTCAGATGTAAAAAACTATCAAAAAAGATGCTTATTGAGATCTGAAACCATTTTTGAATTGTCAAAGCTTCCTTTGTGGAAATCTTTCATCCTTATGGTCTGTATTATTCCACATTCATCTATGACATTCGATCAGTTTCGACAGCACCTTGATATCACGTAGAAATCAACTATAATAGAGTGAAAGATCATGATAAGAGATTTCATGGGTTCTGAATTGAATGAAGACTTTACAAAAATTAGAGGCGACGGTATAACTGTTCTAATCGACAAGACCACTATTTCGAAGAGAAAATCCAATGTTGGATGAGTTTTGAAAAATCAGCAATACTAGATGGTGAGTGGAATTAATGAAGAAGTGAACTGCTTCCTTAAGATTTCTCAACACAATAATAGAGACGTTCTTAATAGAGTAATAATGGATTACTTGAAAAAAGGTTCAACCATATGGACGGATCGATAGACTAGATATAACAATTTGCAAAACTTGGGTTTTGTTTATGTAACCGTCAACCACAAAATAAGGTTGGAAAACCGTAGATGGGGTTCACACGAGCAAAATTGAGGCAACCTGGAGTGTTTTTAAAAGAAACCACAGAAATGCCACAAACAAGAACCCAGAAAGCTTGCCTAGGTTATATATCCGATTTTTTGTTCTAAAAAAAAATTTTCTTGGAACGAACATGGTAACCTCTTTGTATTCATTTTAATTTTTATTCACAATACAAATAATATACGAGGTTAGTCAGTGTTCGATTTTTTCACCGAACTTTTCACAGATACTGTAATCTAGCTATCTTCATTACTAAAAGTACAAATGACAACTTTTGTAAATAATCAATCTTTATTCTCAAAAAATTACAATTTTATACAGTGGAGTAACACTTATCAAGATCTTACTCCTCTACAATATGTAAGTTATTAGCTAGAACATCTTTATAACATATCTTTTTTAAATAGCATATATGAATTTTATTCTATACCTATTAAAATTGTTAATAAGCATAATATTCTAACCAGTATTTTTTAAATGTCTGAAATAAGCTATTAAATATACCAAAATCTTTCTATTTTATTATAATTATCAAGTTTTTGGTAAATCATCGCTCAATATATAAAGTATTTAGTCTTCTTATTAAAACTATAACAAACAATATAACTTTCTTAATATCTAGCTATAAAATCAAGTCTTAAAAATAAATTATTATATAAACAATTATGTTTTATTTAGAATTAACTAGCATAGTAAAGTGATATGTTAGTATTTACATTCTCATCTTTGGATAATGGTTATTTTTCAATTAAAAAAATATTAAATCAATGACAATATTTTAAAATTGTATAAATATTATGGTCACCAATCAACATATATCTATTATTCATTCATTTTGGATATGATTTGGATGTTATATAATTGAGATTTTCTATTTAATACCTTTTTCCACAAAAAAATAATTAAAATAGTGACTAAAGCAACAAATAATAATGCAGCCACAATAATTCCAATAGTTTTTCCTATATTTTTTGTGCTTTTTTGTAATGCAGTTGTAGAATTCAAAATCTTTGTTTTATTAACTAATTTAGGTTGGCTATATTTACTGTTTGAATTATTTTTATTATTAATATCTGAAGGAATGGATGAAGTAGTATTGTGTGTAATATTAATTTTCATATCATTTTTCTCATTATATTCATCTAAATTATAAATGAAACCTTTTTATGTTGAATAAAATACTTATACAGTAGTCAAGTTTATTTTCAGCCGCTAATTTTAATAAATATTCACTACTTCTTGAAAAAAATATCTATTTTATGTTAGATATAAAATATTATAAGAAATTACTTTTGAACCAATTTTGTTTTTTATATTCATTTTTTTAATCAAATATCTTAAATATGTTATGTATAAGCAAGGTTCAACATCTTTATCCTAAAAATTATTTTAATATATCTATTATTTTTTGAATAATTATGTCACTTTTATATAAGTATACACGGTTTGGTGAATACAATATTTTGATACATAAGGTAATAGATTGCCAAACAAATCATCATTGTTATTATAAATTTTAATATATGAAATTACGTATGAAATCTATAATATAATAAACACTCTATAATTATGATAAAGAAGTATTTTATAATTTAAAATAACCAATAAATATATTTTAAATATTATAAAAAATATTTTAATTATAAATTTA